>CAFUXE010000627.1:238085-257764 GCA_903364295.1 Serranus cabrilla
AGCACCTTGATCCCCAACACTGCCAGCCCTCTTCAGAAAGTCTGTCACTGGTGTGAATAATTTATTCCTCTCTATCTCAGATCCAAATAACTGTCTGTTGTTTGATTAACCCGCTGATCTGATGGATTGAAGAGGAGTTCTCTGTCTGCTGTCTGTAAATACAGGCCTGAGGTCGCTGCTTTGCACAGGATGGGAGTCTCAGCTTGCACATTCTGCTCGTTCGATGCCAGAAAGAGCTCAAGAGGGCAAGTGGGCACGAAGCCATAACCAAACTTTCACTGATAGAATACCAATGCAAGTCAATCCTTTTTTAATTCGGAATAGTTGTTAATCTGCAAAAGAGAAGTGAAGAGTTTGAGCAGAGACTTACTGCTACATGATGGCGTGAACACTGATTGATTGACACATAAATATACAGAAGCTTGTTTGAGTTGTGGATCTTGTCGACTTGTGTTTGGCAGCAATGCATTACTCGGAAACAATTTACAGTAATGAGATTTCTTTTTAATAGTAATGAGTAAGGGATTACCATTTTAAATTCTGGAGGAAAACTACAATTACTAATTCTAAGTCATTGTAGTTGTATTGTGTGTGGTAGAGGGTTGATAATAGCTTTGCCTCTAAGCCCTTCGGCGACAGACAACTTCTCCCCAACATGTTAGCTTTGTGCAAACACTGGAAATGTGGGGGAGTGGTAAACCTCTACCAAAAGAGGAAAAGTTGGCCTGGCTAAAATGTGTCTGATGCTGCCTTCAAATGGAATTCATTAATACGACATGGGACCGACATGATATGCTTGGCAGTGCTACTTCATACAGACCATTGCGGGAAATTGCATTTGTGTTTTTGTTCTTCTTGCGTCACAATTTCTAAAAATCAATCCGGATTTGTTGAAAATGGAGATATGGGCAGTCTGAAGGAGGACAGCCTCCTTTTCTGTTTCTGCACATACAGAAGATGCAGCTTCTGAGATGTTTAAACGCACCTTTGATGAGCAATGTAAAAAAATATTTTTGCCAATAAATAATTAGTGAAGCACTCGCTTTTTAATGAGTATTATATAATGAGTGATTGTTCATATTTTCAGATAACTTATCCAACATAGTTGTAGATCATGTCAGAAAATTCATAGGAAACATTTAAAAAATGCATGTCACAGTGAATGAATAAAAAACTGCTATGATATGATGATACAATTTTACATTTTCTCAAAGTTATTTTCCTCCATAAGTACATTTTTGACTATGAATCAGTAACTACACCTCCTTAATAAGGCAGCTGTGGAAATTCAAGTGCCACCATGAAATGTAACTTTATAGGAAGTGAAGGAAGAACCACACTCATTTTTTCTGCACCCTCAGTTCATAGTTAAATCTACCTCATTACTATTTCAAGTTTCCATGTCACAAAAAGACACAACTGTGTTTACATTGATGTCCTTTGATCGTTCCTCGTAGGGACGATCAAAGGCTTTGACAGACTCGGCTGACAGAAACCGTTACTATTTGATCATAGCCATGGTTTCTTAAACATGAGAGCAGCCGTCACTTGTGAATAATTTACTCTGCAGTTATCATATTAGTGATAAAAGCAAAGCGGGATCTGAACCATGAATCCTAAATCCTGAGATTATTCATGTCTGTGTAAGAATTGCACAGACACAGTGGTGGGTATGCAGCCCCGCTGTATCATCGAACACAGTGCTCATTAGACTAATAAGTAGCTCTGTCGATGTGTCCTGCAGAAGGAAGGCAGAGCTGGAGTCCTGTCTCTGACAGTGGGAACCAAATCCATCCATCCTTCCATCCATCCATCCATCCATCCATCCATCCGTCCATCTAAACAATAAGTTTTGGTCCCTTAAACTTACCAAAAAGTTTTTGTCCCTAAACCTTACCAAGTAGTTTTGGTCTCTAAACCTAATCAAGTAGTTTTGGTCTCTAAACCTAACCAATGAGTTTTGGTCCCTAAACCTAACCAATGAGTTTTGGTCCCTAAACCTTACCAAGAAGTTTTGGTCCCTAACATGCTGATCTCCTTTAGGATGGTAAAGCTGGACAGTTTTGGTGCAGGATGTCCAAAATATTTCTGAGGAGACAAGATCACAGAATATAGAGAGAATGTGCAATATGCAGAATCTGCAGGGATAATAGTCCAAGATGTGTGTTAACGTAACGTATAGAGACAGATGTCTATAGTGGGCTGGAGGTGTTTGTATCCTCTCATTATCTACTTCTTATTTTTCCTTATTTTCTTTTACCCAGTATCCTCTCTAGCCCTGCCTGTGTCTTAGCATCCACACACACACATATACACAGCACACACACTTCACTCTACATCCAGACTCTCAGCAGGGCAGGGATTATAGCCATGGTTAAAACCTCTCCAGTGCTGCTGGCTTGATCCTCTGTGCCAAACAGAGACTAAAAAAGAGCTTCAGAAAGTTAGATAATCAGCCTCATCTACATGACTCTCTCTCAGCTGAACGAATATTTAAGATGCATTTGTTAGAAGTTCGAGCCCCACATGGCTGGATGTTTGGGAAGATTAAATGCTGAAGACGATAATAAGTTCAAACATTAAAAACCAGTGTTTTTATAAGTCCAAACAAATAGCTTGTGGGATAAGCAAACATCCATGGCTGCATAACACGAAAGCAAAAGAAGAGCCAATTCAGTATCAGGCCTCTTTAGTGCTGGGAAATGTTTCCATCAATTTTCCTCACTTTGCTCAACATGGCCAACAGCTAGGTTGGCAGAAGAGACTGTCCATTAGAAATGTGCATTAAAGAAAATTACATTTTTTATGCATCATGATTACAGCCACTCTATAATCTGGAGGAACTATATCAAAGTAATTATTGAAAGAGCAACTTTTATTGATCAAAGCATTAGTATTTATAGCATTTTAGCATTTAGCATTAATAGTATTTGTGAGAATGACATGAAAATATTCATTAGTCGTATAACATCTACCAGTCGCTGCAGCTCAAATAAAGCAGACCACCCAGTCACTTGGGGAAAAATAATATGATATGAAATCAATGCCCGCCCCATTGTTCTTGATTAAATACAGTATGTTGGTTGGAACTTATTCTGGCTCAATAAGCAGGAAAAGTGAAAGAACTTTCAAACTGATGCCATGGTCATTGACATCCAAACCAATATTCAACTGTTTTTTAATTCAAGAGCAAGAAATAGAACTCCTGCTGTCCAAGGATGGCAGAAAAGCACAAAAACATTTTGGAATGGACAGGTTGAACCTCTTGACTGGTAGAGACTAAATGAAGAGTGTATGTGCAGCTGCACTGTGTTCTGGATGGGACCCAGTTTTGTTCTGTCCTGTGCAAGGCTTCATACCACACTGGGACCTAACAATGTTTTTAATTCAGTCATTTTTTGGCCTTCATCAGCTCCAGCAACAATAGCACTGTTGAGAAGATTGCCATCGCACACTGACCCTGTCGAAGCTTCAAATATTCACAGATAATTTTCACTGAAGAATCGAAGCCCCAACAGTGATAGTAGGTGCCACATTTCATGGCGATCCACCAGGGTTGAGACTTTTCTCTATGAAACAAAAGTTTCCCGTTCAACTAGGCAGTCGGCTCCTTTTTTTATCGCCAGTAGACAATTTCTGTATGCTTTTCTGTTTATTTTATTTATTCTTTCTTTTTGTCATGTTCAATGTCAAAAGCATGCTGGAAATAACAATGCTAGTAAACAGTAGAAACAGCATGAAGGCCATTGAAAATGATGATTCAAATCTTATTCAGTCAATCACTCAAACTCTGTACTGACTGATTTAAAACAAAGTTTGATTGATAAAGAGTAATTTATCCCAGGAATGTATGCTGATTGCCAACTTTTTCCCAAGGCAAAAACCCAGATGTTTTTCCGTCCAGTAGGAAAGGGGCTAACAGGAGCTAAGAGGAAGAAGAAGTATCACTTGATAGTATTTGTATGGCAGAGCTCGTGGGTAGTTGCTGATATCATTAATAATTCCCCATCCTTCCTTTTTTTTCCTTCAACTCACCCCGAGGGAGATCGCTACCTCAGCATTTAATGTATCGCTCCAATAATGATGATTATGATGAGGGTGATGGTGACAATGAAATTCCATAATGAGGGTAAAAACCATTACCGCTGAATTTAAATGAAATTTAAGGGACGTTAAAGTGGACAGAGAGGATGAAAAGCTGAAGTTGTGTGTGTGTGTGTGTGTGAAAGTATCGGAGAGACGTCGGAGTCTCATGGCAGCATGCAGAGCTCTCAGTGTCTCCGGCTCTGTGTTATGTGATGTGACATGTACTGTGGTTTCCACTGCCAGCCTGTGTACCCGCGTCTCTCCTCTGGCTGTATTATTAATTCAAAGACCATGCGAGTACACGCCTTGTCTCCTCCTCCGCTGTCTCTCTGAGAGATCTTTGAAAGAGAAAGATTAAAAGGAGGGCATAATTAGACAGGAGGATTTTCACTATCATGGTAATTGAAGCAGTGCTGTCATATTACAATGTCTAATTGGTCTCAAATTACAGAAAAGCAATTACGACAGCAGGGAGTCGCTTACCAACATTAAGCAATGCTCCGATTTCCTGTCCAACCTATATACTTCTTTTCCAGTTATCTTGCAGTCATTTCCCCCTGCAGAGCCACTTGTATGCAAACACACTCTTAGAAGTGGCAGTAAATAGAGTTTCACTTGTGCATCTCAACTGTATTTTGTCATTAGGAGGCAGCATATGAGATCTATTATGATTGTAACACAGTTATGGAGCTGTATCAACAAAGCTTAAGTGCCACTTAAATCTTTGTTTTCTGCTGCCGGAGAAGCAGAGGAGGTCAAACAGGTGTCGTCCCGGGAGCCGAAATGAGATGACAGATCTCATTAAAGATACACGGCCATTCAGATTTGAGTGAAGATGGTGTCGTCCCGGAGCTGCATCCTCAGCTGATTCCTCCTGAGGTGCATTCATCCTTCCCAAAGCTTGTAATTTAGGTCTCGCCCCTGGTAAAGATTTTTCCCCTCCCTGCTCTTATATGCCGCTGCTCATTGCAGCAAGGTTACACTTTGTGTTTGTGAATCAGATGTCTGTGCCAGACTGCGGGGTGCATGCACATCACAAAGAGGATAAAAAGCAGGAAGGCCTGAGATGTGCGGTGTGGTTCATATCTGAGCGGTGTGTGCCGATCTCACCTCAAACGACATTTCATTGGGATACAGCAGCCGGTTACTTCAGACTTCACTTCACACTCACTGCGTTCAGGTGGTACATGGCTCTGTTTACTACCGCTGCCATCCATGAAGTGGTTTCTCGTGTCTCAGCACAGAGAGATTTTTATGTCAGCTGCTGCGTTGTCTCTGACCTTATGTATCCTCAGGGACATTTCTGCCTTTTCTATGTTAAGTTTACGAAAATTGTGTATATGACATTTTGGCAAGGCTGCAACGTTTTCTTTGGATTTTTTGAAATTTCAACCTCAGCTTCATAATACCTCAAAAAGATAAACTGTGTATACAAAATATAGACTATAATAAGGACAAAAGTATGTCCCTATTTAAATCCAATAAAACCACAATATTGGGTAAATAATGAAACTCTTTTGCATCCAATCTATTCATGGCTGCAGGCTATTTGGAGTTCAAAACGGCAGGTGTTTATTTCATATTTTAATATTTATAAAAGGTTTATCAAATTTGGATCAATCCAGTAGATGCACAATTAAGGACGGAAGCTATAAAAATGTAAAATAAAACCAAAAAAAAAACTGCACCTTTAAAGTTGTTATTAAGGTTGTTATTGCCAGAAAACGGGGCTTCAATATTAAAAAATTATATTTTACAAATGTGCCACAGTCTGGTCTTCCTATTAACAAAAACAACAACAAAAAAAACTCACCGCTGGCCTGGAGCAGAGATTAAGAGCAGGCTGGTAAGCTCACTTATTTCTCCCTCCACACCCCCACACTGAAGTCTTCAGCTCCAACTGACGTCACTTGACTTTGCGCAGCTCCCTCTGGAGCCACAAAAAGCTTTCTGCAACTTATTTTTCACATATGCAGCAGTACTCCATCAAACCTGTAAACAGACTCTGATGTGCAAAATCGGCACATTTCCCCTTTAAACAGTGTTTAAAAGTCTTTAAGGATAATTGTCGTGAGAATTGTTTACAGTTATTTTGATAAATGAGCCATTAGTTCTTCCGTAACATATGTGACATCTCCTTTTATCCTGCGTCTGAGCTTTAAAAGAAAGACTAAAATGTTTCCCCTTTTGAAGGGCAATTTTCCCCCTTGTTGTTATCTGCCACTCCCGGTACAAGCACTCTCTGTATGCACATCATGTCAAGTGCTAGCAATGCCGGCTTCCTGACAAGTAAATGAAAGGTCCCATCGTTCTTCTTGTTTCTTCCCAGGTGACACCCACTGTCCCCATTCCGTCACCATCAAAAAGCCGAACAAGATGCCGAGAACCTCAAAAACGGTCCATTATGGGCTGCCAGGGGGAGCGCAGACACCATTAAGGAATGGTATCGGTTACGAATAATGCATGTCTCCAGTCTCATTCTCATCTTGTCTGAGAGAAACGGGACAGCGCAGAGATGTACAGATGCACCGCAGAGACCTTGCATGCTGAATAACGCCCTCGCTCTCGCAGACCAAGGACATCTCCTCCTCAGCAGAGAGGTGGTGAAGAGTTGGCCAAATAATCCCACTCTGAAGCCATTAAACAACTGTAGGCACAACTGAAACAACACTATGGTATTGACGTAGAAAGCATGCCACACTCTCGCTCTCCATTTATTACAGCATATTGTCTTTATTGTTCTGCTTTGGGAATGTTACAGTCCATAAAATAGACTGACAAAGGAGAATCCTCATGAGTCTCAGTCACCTTACCGACGGTAATATCAATGTCTCTTCCCATGACTGCTAAAATGAAAGACCACGGGGATGGAGGAAGTCATTACCCAGAGAAGTCATTCCTCTTTAAACATCTTATCACATGGTGCATGGTGCAGCACTCAGGGTTTTTCTCACAAGGTTAAGCACATAGCACTTACTAACATCTCTAAAGTGGTAAAAGATGCACTAATCAAGATGAATTATAATCAAATGCATTTGTTAATGCTTCTCGTAACATCGTGAGAGGCCAGCCTGTTCTGAAAATTCTTCCCACGAAGCTTGCTCTACACTGCATTATCTCCCTGTGATAGATTTTATAATGAAAGCTGCTGATAGCAAAACATAACATGCTGGTTTGTGGTTGATTAAGATCACAATCACTGATACAGCTTCACCTCCTATCGCTTTAACGTTGCATCTGTGCAGACACAATTAAAAGTTAAAGGCATTGTTGCAAAATACAAGCTTTTAGCCAAACACCTCACACAATGTTTGCAGAGCTTCACAGATAAAAAGCTGGACGACAGCATGCTTACGTCGTTGGTCATTTTTTCACTCAAACAGCGATGAAAGTCAACGCCGAGCCGATTCAAGCCCATCCGCTTTTAATGCCCGTGACGATCTTAAGATGTAATCTCAAAACTCAAAAGGCTCACTCTTTTACTGTGAGATGCCATTAAGTTCTGAGGCGTTTATGTCTTTTTAATGAGAGAGCTAAATTGCCTTCATACGCAGTGATTTTTGTGCAAATGAAAGCCTCGCAGACTATGAATGTCAAGTAGACGACTAAATGTTCCTCGGCACATTGTGGGGCCACGGGCGGCGGCATCAGGATTCACACTGACGGCCACGTGACGGAGCCCAGCAGTACTCCCTGCTGGAAAATATTTAAAATGTAATGAACAAGATGCAGAAGTCTGCAAGCACACAACATTGTCATCGCTGTGCGTGTCACAAAAATGATCCGTTTGATAAAAAATTTGCTTCAACAGTCAGAGTGTAGCAAATATTCATAGTGCTGTATCCTTTTGATCAGGAATGACTAGACGCCAGTATCATGAGGAAGATGCCTCATGATTCCTTTGGTGTGAGGAATATCAGAAACATCTTCAGACACAGCCAGGACTGTGACAGTTACAGCAGAGGGTATCAGTTATTAAATACGGGCACATGGCCCCAAATCACCTCTCGACAATGAACCACTTTTACATCTGCATGCAGCTTCAACTGTTCGTCTCATAGCACTTCTAAACTCACAGTTAATGGTTTATCATGGTGATCTGGGCTAACAGATTCTGTCATCTGATAACATCATTTTAACCCTTTTTTTAAGTTAAAATAAACTACCATGGAGTTACATATTAATATTGTTTTTCACTTTAAGTGAATATTAACTCCAAAAGGGTCTAAGCATCTCTATTTTATATACACAGTTTATTATAATAGTTGTTATTGGAGCTGAGGTTAAACCTTCAAAATAAAAGCCTTGCCAAAATGAATGCCATATGCATTAACACAGCCAGAATTATTAAAAATCCCCAAATGTTCCCAGTGAGACACTTATGAGTGAATAGATTTTTTTTTCATGTATAGACCTTGACAGTTTGTTGTAGTTTTGCAGGTAAGAATGAACTTAGGTGCTTTTTTTTATTTTTGCAGTTTCTTTTTCAGTGTAAGTTGTCAAAACATGAAAATGTGACTTGAATATAATTTGGTGTACATTCATCTTTTTAAACCATTGAACCTACCGTAACCTTTAAGAAATGTACTTGTCTGTTATAAAAATTAATTAAATTAGGATCATAAGCACACAGAGAGTTTTGTTCACCCTGGTTTGATAGACCCTATAACATACAATGTCTACAGTTTATACAGAGCCGCTTTAAACAGGCTTTGTGTTCTGGCCTTCACACAGAAGAAAAGCTTCCACCACAGCTGTGTAAAAGGCCTCAAAAGATTTCAGAGGCGCGAAAGCCAAAGCTCACATCCATATGACGCAGCACAGCTTTAAACACTTCCTTTTTCACACTAAATGGGGCGTCATAATTAGCTGCTAACTAGATGAGAAACATTTATCTTTTTTAACACTGTTTTTCTGTTTGTTTTTTTCCCCTGTGCACTTCTGTCAATGTCTAGCTATAGAAACCAAGGACAGTCTGCTGTCTATCTTTTTGCAAGCTTATATACAGTGATGTTTATTGTAATTTCCTTTATGTCACAACATATTTTCTACAATAAGCTTTATGGTGTGTATGGTATTCAATTAATTTACTGCAAAGCATGCTGAGTATGGATAAAGGAGGGAAAGAGAATAATTTAGAAAAGGGGAAAATGTCATATGCAATCAGATATTTTTTATTATAAATTAGATGCTGAGACCTTGGCTTTGTAAGCGCACTAATTGGTCCTATTTAGTGTTTGATCATTATTAAAGTAGAGGAAATGATTGTCTCTGTATCTGTATGTTTTTTTTATTTATCAGTTAAGAATCAGTCGACACTAGAGCTGCAGGGATTTATCGATTAGCTGTCAACCATTAAATGAATCACTATTTTGATAATCGATAAATCGGTTTGAGTAATTTTTGAAAGGTGCAATTTGTAAGTGAAAACCGGATTTTAGTGCAAAACATTTTAAAAATGAACACGCATTTTCAAGACAATGTGAAGAAGCGACAGTGTTGTTATGTCAAAGACATCTTAGTATTGTGTTGCAGAAATATCTACTGATATTTGCATGCAACCAGCTAGCCACAGTTCGTTCTGTCTTGTAACACCACTTGTGGTGGACAAAGAAGTAGACACAGCTACACTGTTAGCCTCATTAAAGTTAGCATCTTTAGTTTACACTTAAAATTAAATTTAATCACAATAACTGAGATTCAGCATTTAACAGTCATTGGAGTGGTTAAGTGAGAGTGAGTACTCACTCAGCAAAAGCGCATAGAGAACAACAGGCGGCAGAGAGGATTCACAGGCAGCGAATCCAGATCCAGGTTAGACTGGAAATAACTGTTAGTTGCAGCCCTGGTCAGTGTAGTAGTATTGTCTTGTTTGAACTTGATAAGACGGATCAGAGTCTTAAATTGAAGAAACTGTGCTGATATATTGTAGTTTGTACATTTGTACAGAGGTTTCTTACAAGACCTTGAGGATTACCAAACACAACTACTTCTTTGTATCGTTTCGTGAATTCATGTAAAGGTGCCACATGTGTAAACATTCTCTGATCTCAACCAGTTAAGCAGTTAAACCTGATCACTTGTCCTTGGCCCAACTGTAGAAAGTGGTGAATAAACTACCGTAAAGGAATGCAGCATCTGGTAGGTGACACATCCGTTTTAAAGGTTATTCTTTCTTCCTCAGGAGGCTTTAAATTGAAATTTCCTCCAGAGAGCTGCCTCCAGACTGCTTCTGCTTTTCCATATGGAACAAAGGGTTCACTTTCATGGTTATACACAATCAGATGTGAGCATATGCTGTTTTGGAAGGCTTTCAACCTATCTGACCTAATGTAAGAAACGGTTATGGCTATTTGGCACACAGGTGAATGCAGCCTTTGCTCTCTGTCTGCTTATTATTAGCATTTTTTCACATACTTATGGAGCCTGACCAGGCTACATGACCATACTAAATTTAAAGCTGCACCACAAGATGCCACCCTTCAATACTAGCAGAGGAAAAAGCCTTCCAGCAGTCCTCACATTTTGCAAAAAAGCACAGCTAAATATTCGTTATGTTCTTGTAACATAAAGCTGCACAGGTGAGTCATAACATCATGCAGTCCTACCTGCTGTGGAACAAATTTCTTCCCCATGATTCAACCTGTGTGTTAGGACGAGAACAGTCTGTCCTTTACACAACTGTTTGTGTTTGAAGCCTCTGCTTGAATGATAACTGCACATAGTGTACGTCCATATATAACTGAGTATTTTTAGAGTGCAACTTCTACAGTTGTTTACTGGTTAAAGGGGGGCACTGGGGCCATCTCACTGATAGCTGAGGTGGTTTAGCTGAGGGCAGTGCCACTGGCGTACCCACAATGCTGCGGTTGGCTGCTAACTACTGACTCTGATCAGATGTACTGCTCAGCTCATGATTGAGGGCTGTGGGGATACACAACCAAAAACTACTCGTTTGAGATTTCTAGCCACATGTATGAAGTTTAACCTCGTCTTCTGGAGATTACATGAACTTCCTGATCTGTTTTCACAAGACGCTGCTCATCTAGTTTTAAAAAAACTGCAAGGCTTTGGCTTGCTTGACTCCACTCACTTTTGCTTTTGATAGGATAGGGAAGTTATTAGCAGATAGGGTTAATGAGTGTAGCTGTAACTATATAATCATTTAACTGGAGGAAGAGGAGCATTTCCAGGCAACATTCATTTGTTAAGTTTCAGGTCATAAAAGTCAATGTTTTACATTGTAAATCTACTGTGAGCTGGCTAGATTTAGATAAGGACACCAAGCTTTTCCAGGACCAACACACATTTGCATAAACACCAAAAAAATTTAAGTCGCTTGTGGTGGTGACTTGGCTATTGGAAATTTGGTGGATTTGTTTGAAGCGTGCCCCTTGTGACGCAAGAGACAATTCTCACTGACCAATCAGTGGTCTGCAGTGTTTTAACTCCAACTTTGGTAGCAGCTCAGTTTGCTTGGAACTTTGACTAAGATGGTACAAAAATATTATCAGGTGCAATCAACAGCTTTTTATAACGGAAAACCAACAAAAAGCAGACATCGTTGAGTAGACTCATACAAAATCACAGAGTGAAAAGGCAGCAATTAAGAGCTCAGGGAGGTGAGTACTATATACAATTTACACTGTCTTTTTAAATGTTAATGAACACTTTGTTTCGTGATTTAATTCACTGCATTAAACCAGGACAAAGCAGACCTACATTAACCTTACACAAGTGCCTAAACTATGAAAAAAAAACAGCAAAAAGTAAAAAGTTTGATAATACTGTTGTCATTATGAGCAGATATTGTTCCTCAAGATCACGTATTTCATCAGACAACAAATGGAATCTGGTGTCAATTAATACTAACACTTAATAAATAAAGTAAATAAACAACATTTCTCATTATGTTCACAGATATCGTGATCAAACCTTGCTGTTGCAGATTAGTTCTATATCAACATACCGTCTTGGAGACAGGGTTGGTAACGTTATATAAACTGTCTGTGTGCACTCAGCTGCCCTGTTTTGTAATACTCTTCACGGTCACCATGGTTTTTAATAAAAAACTGATTTCCTCAGGAGCAGCTTGCAACATGTTCCACTCTTTGATTTCACATCTTAAAATACAGAACTATACCAGCCCGAAATTGTTTGTTGAGATACAATCAGACATCAGCATGTCGCCTTCCTCTCTCATAAACTTTTATCATTACCATGATTTACCTGAACGAGGACTCTCTTGGAGGAGGCCATAAAAAACAAAGAGTGAGGAAGGAGAGTGATGGTTGTTTATATGCAGTGCCTCAAGTGGAGGGCAGCGAGGAGAGATACAGGGGGAGATTGACGAGTGAAATCAGCAGCGTGATTAATGTGACAACCTTTAAGAAAAGGTTATGGATCCGGAGGGAACACTAATGTCTAACACTAATGTAGGACATGCAGGAGAAGCAGAGTGGAGAAAAGGGCAGGAGTCAAGTGAGGTGCAAAATTACAGAAATACCCCATTCTCACAGCGTATTGTACTCTGTGCTCCGAGAAACATTCAGCTCACCCTTTTGTCAATTTTGCCTCTTTAATGATTATACTGAATGTTCAATGTATGAACTGTAATCACTTTAAATACCATTTAGTCATAGTATGATGTGACCAAGGTTACATACACTTGCTATTCTGCATACAAACTACTGTTGAGTAAGTTTTATAGCGTTCAGCAGTGATCAAGGTGGATTTTTTTCGCACTTGATGAGGGTGACAGATATTTTCTTTAAAGCCTCTGAAACCTTGATGTCAATTATGAGTACTTCACTATAAAATTCAATATTCATTACTAGCAGAGCAATAATCAAGGTTAAAATGTGGGAGAAAAACACCCGTAGATATTTATTATTAAAGTATTTTTATGAGGTAGTCGTTAAGCGTTAAACACTGTAAGCTGTACTCATTAACAGACTGAATTGCCATTTAATTTCATCTAATTTATTTAGCCTGACATTGTGTTCATGTTAGACAATTAACCGTTGGGAGACATGATTATTCTCTTTCATTTTGCACTTGATTTAATGTAACTAGAATTAGACATATTCATCCCCCAGATTTTCTTTTCAGGTCTGAAAAGTGAAAATGATGTTGATTGTATGGAAGTCTATGAGGAAAATGCCCTACTTCTCACTTGATTTATTACCTCAGAAAACATTTTATGATGCAAATCACTATTTTCAAGTCTTCTCTATATAGCATGATGTTCATTTTGTAATTTAGAGTAAAATAGATGATAAAGAAGGGTATGATTTATTCGTAGCTACCTTTTGATTTACGTGTTGCTACCATGTTGTTTTCAGTGTGTCCATGTTGAGCTTTGACCCATTCACGGTGGGTTTTCTGTTCATTCAGGTGAATTTTAGATACCTAAAAATGTCATGTTTAGCACATAGGTAGGAAGAGAAGTTTTTTACCTTGACATGTTTGGACTGCCGGTCTGCGGTCTTCCTCAGAAACGTCACTGATGTGTTGCTGACGTGTCTTTTATCAACTGTTTTTCCGAGGCGTGACCATATCAAGTCTGCTCGGAAATCTTTGAACTGTCATGTTTAGCATTTGGTTTGCTAACCTCTCTATTGCTTGCTTCTTAGTTCCACCTTGTTGTTCAAATATGGTCACTTCTGGCTCCGAAAAACCAAGATGGCAATAGTCAAAACACCTGAATTTAAGGCTGCAAAACAATAACCGACCTATAAACCATGGTTGACGTCATAGCGGCTACGTCTACTCCTTTTACAGCCAATGCTTAGTCAACTTTAACAACTGCATCAGTCTCATCTTTGCTTGTAACCATGTTTCTGTGGCAACTTTTCATGAGTTGGCTAGCTAGCTATGTAGGAAGATGACGTGCCTGTAATGCCAATTATCTGATTTATTGTTGTATCTCTAACCAGCGGAAACAGCCAACAGCAAAACACCAAACCTGTTTGACTGAACCACTTGGGAATGAAAATGTGTTGGCTGAACAAATCAGAGATGTGGGTAGCAATTATGAGACCAGGAAAAAACATTTGTGTCTCATTTGTAATCACATTTTGATTTAAATGTTGTGATTGTGGCACTTCTTTCCAACTGAACATCAAAAGCAGTGAAATTAAAACAGCACAGTCCTGCAAAATATCAAAAACTATTTTTTAAAGCTGAAAATTTGTGTCCAACTAAAACTCCACTGCCTGTAGTAAAAAGCTGATTGACAAAATTTGTTTTCAGTGCCTTAATGGTTATAAATTGAATTAATAGTATAATCCTGGGGTCACGGTGGCTTAGTGGTCTAAGATGCGTAGCACATAGCCTCACTGTAATGTGTCTTATTAGAATCTGGCCAGGGGACTTCTGTTGCATCTTGTTTAAAAAGATGAGAATTTATAATGCTGAGAGTTGCAAAATGCCGTCGGGGAAATAAACAATAGAGTACATTGTAGGGAAAGCAGTAAGAAAAATAGATCTAATGAAGAAAAGAATATTAAAACAACAGAACATAATTAAATTGACTTTAAATGTGATAAACTCATCTGTCGTCCTCACAGCTTTCTTTGAATAGATGCACATAAATTGAAATACATATCCAGATGTTTAGCAGCTGATTATATGAAACAGTGATGTTATTGGTCATACAGTCAGTCCTGTCTCTTTACTGTGCCTGTTACAGTGTACATAGGTAAACAACCCCAGAGAAAGACAGTAAAATGGTGTTTAAAAATGTTTTCCTTGATGCTCCTGGGCTGCTGGGGAGCCATGGAGAGAGATCAAGGCCGTTACATTGTGAGGATAAATCAGAGGAGTCAGCAGACTGTAAACAGGTTGAAGTTTCACGCAATACAAAAGCAGATGTTTCAAACTCCACACACACACAAAAACATACACAGACACAGTGTGTCTTCCATCACTCAGTCCCACTGTTGTGCTGGGACCTGGTCTGTCGTTACTTATTTACTGCTCACTGTGTTAGCCTTTGCTCTCAACAACTTTCTGCCCGGCTCTCAGAGATGTAATGTTGTGCTTTTCCCTATTGTCTAGCCCACCCTCAAGCACCTGCAAAGATCCAACTCCCACACATGAAAGTCTGGATGAGTGAATTCAGTTCATCTGCCTCTAAACACCATGTGCTCAGGCTGAAAGTACAATGTCCCTTTTAGCAGCCCTGCAATCAGGGAGAAGCAGTGGGCTGAAATTGTGTCATTGAGGCTAATTACGGGCAATTAAAAGCTTGTTGTGTGTTGCTCTGACATTGGTTGAGGATAAAACTGTTCCTCTGTGAGTTGAAAGGCTGTTTTAGTGACGACATTCACAGGGAGCAGGCTGTTTTTGTCCCCATGCGAGTGGTGCTGCACGGGGGATGGATATGTCAGGTTTTCTGTGGGTCTGTCCAACAGTACATTGGATGGAATGCCATGAAATTGTGTGCAGTTCCCTTTTTTCGGGAAACGTCTTTAAAACTTTTGGACTGATTGCCATTAAATCTGGTACCCACATTCATACCCTCGGATGGTTTATAAATACTTCACTATTTTTTCCTCTTGCATCATCATCATCAGATCAAACTTTTATTTGTCTAAAAAAATTATTAGCCATGATCTGTTCTTTGTATTTAAGGGTAATTAGCTACTTTTAGCATGCTAACAAGCTAACGTGTTGTACGGTAGTTCAGATAGTAGTGCACAGTATAGTATAGTACACAACAAATCACCATACTGAACTAAAAGGAAATGTTGCAATTTGAATCACCCATTTCAAACATTATGAGACAATATTTTTAAATAGCTGTTATCAGGTGTTATCTGTGTCATTCATACTCATTCAAAGGTACCTACTCCACCTGCTGGTAGATACAGAAGGTTGTTTTCAGCCCATTCAATGGACCCCATGACTGTTTTTGCTATATTTCACTTCCAGTTTCATTAGGCTTAGAGTGCCAAAACTACTGTTTTGGTTTATAGAATAAAAAGTATTTAGGTAAACACATCATGGCATAATATGTGATTACACTTAACTAAAAAAGATCATGATTTGTATGAAAAACCTTTCACATGTCAGGAAACTAGTTTCCTTTTGTCATGATTGACTCGCTTTTGGAGCCAGTGTCAATTGGCCTTTTCCAGGAACTGCAGTAGTTTTTGGCACTTTGGTGTTGGCTTAATTTTTAAACACCATGGAGTTGGTGCCTGTCCATATAAGTCTGAATCCTTTCCAGCAGTGATTAGCTATTCCTTTTCCTTTTTTTTTCTTTTTAGCATTGCATTGTGTGAGAAAATGTTTCATCAACACCATCAAAATGTACGTGTTTTTTTTTAGTATGCTGACTGTTTTGAGTAGTTTTCCAGTTAGAACACAAAAACCTACCCAAGTATCTGGTATGTCTTGTTTTCATAATGCTCAAAGAGGCCTTCAGTAGTTTGTTAATAGCTTATATTTGGAGAAAAAAAAGGGTTATAAGAATGATAATTTCCCTTTCTTAGCTGTTGTCTGAAATTGCTGTTTTTCAGTCGAGCATATCTTTCTTGCATGCTGTATTTATCAAACACTCTCCATCCATTACCTCTATTTGAAATAACACAAAACTTCAGTATTCAGCTTCGGTATGGTCTGCAGCCGCTTCATCATTTCTTGCTTTAGTTTCCATTTTTATATGCACTTTTGAATTCCTCTTCGATCTCTGCTCAATGGCCCCTATTTAGTTTGTACTCCAGTGGAGTCGGGCTGCTGATGCAGAGATGAGAGATGAGTATTCTGGGCTGGAATGAGTTGCAATATGCCTCCTACCCATTATTGATCCATGATTAACTAGAGTTCAACAGAGTTTTTGACCCCAACAAAGCGCTACATCGTTTTGTGGGGCAGGGGGGTAAACCCCATACTGAAACAAAGTATAGAAATGTAATTTGGCATAACTACGTTTGTGGTAGTTATTGCTACAGTAGGACCAAATTCTGCCATGATAACACACACACACACACACACAGACTTACAAGGTGAAAATAATACCTGTAAAATGGTCCTTATACATCCAACATGAAGCTATTAGTTAAAGACTTGATACTGAGAATGTAGAGTACGTATGTTCGCTTTTACAAAACACACTTTTTTTTCCCAACCATGTTGGCTGAAGATTTCACCCTTGATTCCAGCACACGAAATACTGTGGGGAATCTTTCAATGCGGCTCTTTCACATTGTGCCGCATGAGACAGCGTGTTATTACGACGTCTGCTGCTTCCTACATTATGTGCCCTGTTTGTATAATAACAATCATTCACAGGAAAGCAGCGTCACTGTGTAAACTTTCGCACAGCACTTTTGGTAGTGAGTGTGAACCGACTGTAAGAGTGGTATTGATGATAACGCAGGCCTGATCGCTCAGCCCCTTCTCCTCGACAGCCATCTGTATCACTCAGGGAAAGCCTTCTCGAGACAGCTCCGCAGGCCCGCTGATCCTGATGCATTTTGACACTGATGGTGCACACAACTGACCTTTGGGCTGTCGAGTGCACTTAAACAACACTTGCTGTATGTGTTTATGTCCCAGAGACAGTCTAATGAGGATGTATCTGCAGCCAGCCAACTCCTGGAGCTAGTGCCAGGATGCAGCTGCTGCCGCCAGGGCTGCACAGCTTCTTGCCTGATATTGGGCAACTCTGTCAGCTGTTCGAACAAATCTTTCCCAGATATACTTAAAACAAAATTTGGCAATGTTGTGGTCTGTCCAGTCAGATAGTGTTGCTTTGTGCAAACTTGAATACTCACAAACGTTTTTTCTCTTTTTTTTTAGTATTTGCTCACCCTGAACTGTGTTTTGTGATATCTTATACTATGTCTGTGCACCGGCAAATACTATTCTCCAAGTGGACTAAACTAGTGTCATGTTTTGGGTCAGGGTTTGATTGAAATTTGAGAAATTGTTTGATCTTGGTTCACTAAGTAAAAAATGAGCACAAATAAAATCTTAAAGGTATAGTAGTATGTACGTTTTGAATTGGTGTTGTAGTTCTAGATAATATAGTGACTTTGGATAAGGACCTCATACAACCCCACTTCAATAAATCCAAACTGTCCCTTTAATGTAAACAGTGTGGGTAGAAGCATCCAGATCCCTTACTTTAGTAAAAGTATTAATACCACACTGTGAAATTACTCGATTACAAGTAAAAGTCCTGCATTTAAAACTTTAAATCAGCAATAAAATGTACTTAAAGTATCAAAAGTAAAGTTACTCGTTATGCAGAAATGGATCCACTCAAATTGTTATATATATTCTAAATTATTGGGTTATTATTTTTGATGAATTTATGTAAGCAGCGATTTAATTTTCTCAAGGCAGAGCTTATTTCAACTACTTAATAACCTGTTATGGATTACATTTTTTGAGTGTCTAATCATTTTAAATTGATGATGATTTTCATGTGAAACCTCGACCAGAAAAGTAGCTGAAGCTGTGGACTAAATGTAGTGAAGTAAAAAGTAAAATATTTGCCTTAAAATGTAGTGGAGTAGAAGTATAAAGTTACATAAAATGGAAATACAAGTACAAGTAAAAATGTACTGAGTTATATTCAACTATTGAATGCAACATAGCCAACAACTGCTGCTTTTGCTTTATTTGACCTTTAATTGATTATCACGAGGATTTGGGAACTAATGAAAACATTTAACAAAGTAATCCTGTATCTCCTCGAGGTGTTGGAACTGGCTGCAACTAACAACTGTTTTTATTATCAGGTAATCGGATTAGCTAATTATATTTTTAATTAACCAATTATTGTTTAATTGAGCTGACTCCAGTGTCTTGTTTTGTCTAAACCCCGAAGATATCCACGTTGAAATACAGTGAAATACAACAAAGATAAGCAGCTAATCGTCATATTAAGGAAGCTAGAATGAGAGAATATTTGGAAAAAACGATTCATCCATTATCAAAAAGGTTGGTGATTAAATCAACCGATCGATTAAGTCTAATTGTTTCAGCGGTAGGACAGAGTCCTGGAGACAGCCTCCTCCATCCTCATCAGGGAAGCAGACTCTGATAATGGCCATGATGTAATCTCAGCTGATTAAGACAACAATACCAGTGGTTAGAAAAACCAGTACAGGAGTACAAACAAACTACTGTCTCTTAAAAATGCCCTGAATAAAGTTTGGACAAAATATTGAAGTGTGAATTCAACCCTGAAGGACAAGAGAGAGTAAGCACAGGAGAATGTTTTATTGGGTGAGACTGTGTGTGCGGATGCTTGTTGTGTTGAAAGAAGTGAAGCAGCACCGAGAGCAGCTTTAGAGTCGGTGTGAAATCTCAGCGCCGCACTCCACTTTATCTGCCCTGCCTGACTGTTCTCTGGGGAGGGGGCCGCGTCATTAAATATTCACATGGCACTCACAGGACATCACCTTAGGAGAGGTTTACCTGGCCAACACCTGTCCAATCTTTGTTTTCCATCAGAGTGCGCTTTGACATACCTGCGCTTCAGCAGAGTACATCTCCTTGGAGGTCTGAGACCTTGGCATGAAGGGCAGATGAAACCTCCTGTTCTTGGCCTCACTCGCAAGCAAAATATCAAC
>CAFUXE010000627.1:257890-318411 GCA_903364295.1 Serranus cabrilla
TTAAATATTTTTCTTCTTGAATAAATATGTTTTTTAAAGTCAAGTTTCACTCCCAAGCAAAATAAAAACATTTTTGTGGAATGGCTGTCAGAGATGGGCACAGATGTACTTTAAACTGTACTTTAATTAATTCAAATACAACGAAAGCTCTGTATTTTTTTTAAATTACAAATCTTATTTTTACTGTCCAGCAAAATGCAAATTACGAAATAATACAAAAATAATTGTATATGCTTTTTCTTAAAATATTTGTTTAAAACACACAACCTCATTCTCAAGCAAAATGTCAATTGTAGTTTTACCCATGAAGTCATATTTGACTTTTGGGATTTTTTTTGTAAAAATGCTGTTTTGTTATAATAAGTACTTCAAATACACAACTTAAGCTCTTCAATTTGCAAAAAAAAAGAAATTAAATTAAATTAAAATCTCAAACAAATCTCACCTTTTCTGTCCAGCAAAATACATATTATAAGTCATTTAATATTTTTTAAAAGCTTTTAAGTTGAAATTCTGTCCAAATCTGATAAAAGAGCTGATCCGATTCCTCTCTGTAATTGTCCCTTTATTGACACTGCAGTACCCTTTACAGTCATTGAGGACATATTCACTCTCGAGGGAGAGGTTTAAAAAAAAAAGGTACTCATTTACCAGTTCTTCACCACCAAAATGTCAGCCAAATGTGTTGTCTCCTGTTAAATGCCCTGTTGTGATTGGGTGACAAATGATTGCTAGGATACCCAGTTAAAAGTGCAACAAATTTGAGGCACCAAAACTGAAGCCTCATTATTTTGTAACAGTGACATGTTTTGGGTTTAGTTGGGTCAGTTTTACTCACTTTCTGTATGTCCGTGGATTACCATTATGTCTTGATTCCCAATTATTCTCCATGTTGGCAGGTTGGAGAAATCTGTGGAATGGAAACAGTTTTAGCTCAATTTTGTGAAATCATTACTCTGATGCAATTTTCAAGGGCAGTATATAGGAACTCTGTAATCATCTCATTAGTGAGACTTTCGCGTTTGCCAATTAGCATTCAACCTTGAAGTTTCATGCACAGACAAAAGTCACCATCTGTCAGCACAATGCAGGGCAGCCCTCTGTGATGATGATGCACTCACAGCTCTCTAACTGTGTTTGTTTTGGCTGCAGGAACTTCTACTACATCACCATGCTGAGAGACCCAGTCTCCCGCTACCTGAGCGAGTGGAAGCACGTCCAGCGTGGAGCCACATGGAAGACCGCCCTCCATATGTGTGACGGACGCTCGCCCACCCAGGACGAGCTGCCCACCTGCTACAGCGGGGATGACTGGTCCGGTGTCACCCTGACAGAGTTCATGAACTGCCCGTCCAACCTGGCCAATAACCGGCAGGTCCGCATGCTGGCTGACCTGAGCCTGGTGGGCTGCTACAACCTGTCCTCCATGAACGAGAGCCAGCGTAACCACATCCTCCTGAGCAGCGCCATGAGCAACCTGAAGAACATGGCTTTCTACGGCCTGACCGAATTTCAACGCAAGACGCAGTACCTGTTTGAGCGGACGTTCAGCCTGCGCTTCATCGCCGCGTTCACGCAGATCAACAGCACGCGAGCCGCCAATGTGGACCTGAGCGAGCCCGTGCGCAGACGCATCGAGGAGCTCAACTATTTGGACGTGCAGTTGTACGAGTACGCGAAGGACCTTTTCCTCCAGCGATTCCAGTTCACCCGCCAGAGGGAGCACCAGGAAGTGCGCTTGAAGAGGCGCGAGGAGAGGCGTTGGCTGAGGGAGCAGAAAGAGCAGGGCAGGCCATGGCCGCCCAAACACAGAGGGGGAGGCAATGGAGGTGGGGGGAGGGAAGGAGGGCTGGAGAAAGGGACTGACGGTGACTTCCCCACCACCACTGAGGACTACACAAGCCAAGTGGCCCGCTGGTGAGGCTTTGGTCCAAAGAGAGAGAAGAAAGAGAGAGATTCCTCACGGACTTGTTTTGACTCTCTCTCTCTCTCACACATCCTGCGTCTCTCTCTCTCTTCTTGTCTCACCGTTAATCTGTCTCCTGCATCTGTCCGTTTCTCAGCTTCAGTGTGATCCGAGTGCTCTGCTGTTTCTTTATGAAAACTGCCCAGTCTGTGAGTCTCACAGCAGCTCTGCCTTGGAGTGCCCTTTGGTGTCTTAAATCTTTAAATGCTGTTTATACATTTTTTTTTGTCATTTGTTTTATGCCTTGGTTATTTATCATGTGTTGAACAAGTCAGTAAACTGAGGTGAAAGAAAAAAAAAACAATCAAAAGAAGCTGCCATAGACTGCATTGCTCTTAATTTTGGCATTCGAAGCAAAAGCCGACGAATGTCACTGAAGTCTTTGTTGCAACTGGTAGAAAACCATTTGAAAGATGTTGTTGTAGAAGAATTGATGGTTGCATGTCACACGTCCACAATTGGGGAGATCGACTTCCAAAATATACAGTACTGTAAGCCAAAATTGATGAAAAAACACAATGTACTTACTGTATTTTTATTTAATGACAATGAAACCCTCTCTAACAACCATGTCGTATGCATGCAATACATACTATGTTTCAGACAAAACCATACAAGACTATATCTGATGCTTTTATTTTGGTTACAGTCCGATATGGATTATTTTCTCAAGTGCATTACCTTGCAGACTTCCACACGACTCCCAAAGATAACATGCATACGAAGCCAATCTCAGAGTCACACAGAGGGCATCCTGCTGAGCAAAATAACTCCCCTGTACTTTGTGTAGAACATGTTGTTTTTTACATGAGAAATGAAACGAGTTCCTTGTGATGAGAAAAGCATATTTTGCGAGCAATTGTTTTTTTTTTGAAGTAGCGGGTTGCAGAGATAAAAAGTTGGTAAATAGTACAGGTGATGAAATGTGTCAGTGTGGCTGCTGTGTGGCCCGACTGTGAATGAGATGATCAGCATTCAGCTCTCACGCCCCTCCCCGTCACACTGGCTGCTTTTACATGTTTGTAGAGCTGACGGCAACTGCACTGTGGGCAGCGAGAGTGCTTTAATGCCAGCAGAGCGCCAGCCCACAAAGACCAGCCTCAAAGCCGATAGTCGAGAAATAAAACATGTCTGTCATTTCTTCTGCCCGATAGTTTCCACTCCCTCAAATCCAATCAGTGCGGCAATATGTGAACATGAAAGAGGGCTTGTTTTTATCTGCTTAAATAGGCTTCAGTGATGCTTTTTATGCCTCTTATCTCATATTCACTAAAATCCCTGCTTATCAAATTAAATGTTCACCAAATGCCAACGTTGAAGTGGTAAGGCTGCTGCTATTTGAACATTTCTCATGGGATTTTCTCCTGATTGCAGTTGCTTATAAAATACCTCAGATGGAACTGTTTTTCGTTTTTTAAGAATCACCTGTGCTTTGTTTGACTCACCCAGCGCGTGAAAGTAAAACTGTTGAATGAATGCTGGTTTGGGCTGTCAGAAGTGGAATGGGTGCACTTGTCTGTACGGATGCACTTAGTCTGAGTTCAGTGAGTGTGTGGTTGGATTAGAAGAGAACAAAGACCAGGTGTATAGCACATTGATAACACTCAATTATGTGTTTCAAGTGGAGCTACAGCTCTGAATATTGAATAATTCTGTGTAGAATTTATGGCTCATTTCATGACGTTTCTATTGTAGCAGTGAAAGATTGGTGACAAAAGATTTCTCATGTTAAATGACAGATAGGGTCATTTATATTTCTGATTAAATTAGCCATCAACATTTTTCATTCAAGCTGGAGTGCAGACGTTTTAAAATAAATGAACATTTGTTACATTGAAGCCTATGACAAATGATTTCACACAATGCTGATTAAGCCTGCAGGAAAACCTCCAGAGCATACCGGAGTTGTGATGTCTGTGGCGAGAATGGACAGGTTGGTATTTGTAAAAATGCTAGTGTAGTGTTCATTCACAACATGCCTGTTCACAATGATTTGCATGGGAAGACCTGAAAGGAGAAGGGGGCGGGGTGGATGCAGAGAGCTCACCTGCAGGCAGAAGTAAAAAGCACAGGTCAACAGTGTAATTACTCTCTCTGCCAGAGGGGGCAGACAAAAGTCTCACACTCCAGCTTTAAGAATTTAACTCTCGCCCCTTTCAGACTGCTATTTTCAAGCTGCCATATTTACACCTCGGTGACATTTCACCTGCAATTTGAATGTGCCAGAGCATAATGGGGCTCTGTATCGCCTTCAGAGGTAGTAACAGAGGCGTACAGTTGTTGAGACTGTTCGAGGCGCGATCAAATGAAAGTATGTGACCTTCATTATTTGTGCGGCCAACACTTGGGTAATAAGAAAGGAAGTGGACTGAATCATCATAAAAACGCTTCTCGATTGAGTCTGACAGTAATTAAATCCCGTAATACTCAAACTAATGTCCTAAGGTGAAATGCTGACCGAGCACTATAGCGGGACTTATGCGGAAACGCAGTCAGAAAATGCTCCTTCAGGACTGTGTGGGTGAGGTGTGATCAGATTTAGGTAAAAGTAAATGAACAAACACTCCATTCAGAATCCCATTTTAGTAAATTAAATAAAAAGATGCCATTTTGAGTTTGTGTAGTTGCTTCTAGTAATACATTGATGGAGGAAATATGTTTTAGAGGCCTTAAGTAAAATGTGAGCCATTTGGACTTGTCAAAATGATTGTATTGTTTTGTAAATTGTACTGCGAATGCTTTTCCTACCATGACAAGTAAAAATGTCGGCTGTGGAAAAGCTGTGGTGATATTGCTACTTCTAGTTTGTTAAAGTACCTTTTCCATCGCAGACAGAATGTATCCATGAACTGCTTTTTCCATAGTGAGACGAGGACGATTCGAAATGCTAATTGCCAAAATGGCATTTAATTTGGAAATTTCTTTTAATAAACCAACATGCACTGCTGTGTGACAAGCTGTAGGAATTACAATGTTCCCCAGTGACAGATGGCGTGAGCACTGCGTGCACAGGAGAAGTGCCACATAGCTGTTAATGAAACGATAATGAAACACTCCCAATGTTGTAAATGTGCTGCATACCCAAGTTATATGTTTGTGTGTGTGTGTGTGTTTGTGTGTTATCATGCGATTTCTGGAAGAGTTGCGGTGGGATTTCTGGCTGCCAAAAACATCAAAGTCAGGCTGACACTGAAGTGTGTCTGTCATCATCTGTCTGTGTGTTACTGGTATCACTGATACATGCGTTGTGCTGCCTTAAAGCCTTCTGTGAGATACAGTATGCAGACCTGAGAGCTAAGAACAGAACTGGAATAGTTAGAAAAAATCCAAAATGTAAATAACACCTGCGTTTATGTGTATTTAAGCTAATGCGGCACCACAGAGATCAGAAAATAAGTCCAATTAGCACATCTTTCCCACCTGTAATTAATGGTTGCGACGGAGACGGTATGTGCAGAGCGACTCCTGGGGCAGACAGTTCATTTATGCTGAACAGGCACCACTTAAATTCTAGCTTATTACTCAAAGGGTGTCATTCCTACCACTAGATTTTTACAGAGTGGACTCTGCTGAACACGCTGCTGTAATATATGTGTTCATTGTGTCAAAAATGTGGGCAGTAGCTTAAAAAACAGCCCCTTTTTGTGTTTTGTTTCTGAAATTTCTGGTCTAACTTAACAATGCAGTCATACCGTCGGTCAGTCGGATGGCACTCCTGTCACTTTAAGGCTCATAGCACAAATCAGAGACACTACAGGTGAATAGGGTAATTTTTTTTAACTAATAGATTTCACCATTAAACTTCCCCAATTTGTTATTTACATTAAGACAATATTTTTTTGCATTACAAGTTTTCTCTATTTTTTAGATATGCAGATGATGTGGGGCTCATTTAATATGCGTTATTTGCATATATAGGACAGACATTTGAACACTGGATAATGCAGATTTTAAACTTATTATTTTATTTAGTTAATTTATTAGATTCAAGGTGTTTTAAAGAAGGACAATGGGGTGTCTCCTTTTATCATTTAATAAATAAGAAAATACTGTCAAAGAAATATATTCTGATCTATAAATCAGGGTATAAATGATAAACAGGCCCCTCGGTAAATACCTTCAGAATATAGTTAGGAATAAAACTGGTAAGTTTGGTGAATGTAAGTGTAGCTGAAGTTGAGATTTATGGCTCAGAATATGATAAAACAAATAATAATAATTTTGAGAAAATGGCCTTTAAAGATTTCATACATTCATAATGGAAATGGCTATTTGAAGACAAAAATGTAATCTAATTCAGAGCAGCAACAATATAGAACATGTAAAACACATAATATTATGCATTTAGGAGAAATCTACAACATATAGCAAATTATACACTTAAATGTTTGTTTTGGGGGGTGTGGTGGCGCACCCCCCTGGGGCGCTTGCCTCGTGGGCGGGCGGTGCCGGGTTCAGGTCCCGGCTCGGCGCCCTTTCCCGCATGTCTTCCCCTCTGTCTCCCCCCTTCACTCTCTGCTCTCGCACTATCCGGTAAAAAAAAGGAGCACAAAATGTTTGTTTTGGATGTTTTCACGCCACTATTCTGAAAGAAGACATGTAACGGGGGGAAAAAACTCAAAATTGGCCAGTGCATGTTTTTGCCTGTCGTGTCTCACCTTAAAAGAGGATATCATTTTGTATTTTGATGAAAAAAAATTAGTATGAAGTCTGGTATTTGTGGGAGTAAGAGGGCATTGAATAGAGATATTGAGAAGAGTTTAACCCCACTCTGCATGTGAGGTCGCCCACTCTAACTCAGAACATTCCACCCATTCATTTGGATGAGTGGAGAATTCATGCCAAACATTAAATAATTCAGAGAGTATGGAGATAAAAACACTAAAAGTACTTTGGATAATGTCCACAATGAGCTGGGCATTAATGAAGTGAAGTTAATTAAGTTTTTAGGTTGAATAGTGTTGAAATACATGTGCCAAAAAACTAGGAAGAGCATTAATGTTGCCCAGCAGTCCCTCCAATTAAATTAAAGTTATTTACTGTTCATCCATTGCCTTAGCATAATCAACAGCATATGTAGATACAGAACTCACTTTTTTAAATTTTTTCAGCCACTCTCAGCCGTATCTGAAAATATATGAGAATAATTACAAATAAAAGAACTGTACATTGTTTAATTTTAGGCATATTATCTGTGACTTCTTGACTTTGCCACCAATTTTGCCACCAAAACTCTCCGACTGTGGTGTAAATAAAAGAGATGCGAAAAGAGCCCAAACTAATTTTCACTCTAAATTTTTCTGACATTCCCAGAAAAGTGTGACATGCCGCTTTGTTAAAAGATTTTAATGAACTTGTACTGCCACTCTGTTTCTTTAAAAAAAAAAAAAGAAGCTAATTTATCTGTATGTATTTGTTTATTTATATAATTTCAACTGTTGCTAACGAATGGCTTTGCCTGATGGAAAATACCAGTATTACCAACACCTCAGTGATAATGGAAGACAGCTTTCTTAGTGTAAGAATTTCTATGTACATGTTAAAAGTCTTGTGATGATATGAACAGTCTAAAAGCCTTTTGGCTTGTAATATTTAATCAGCTATTTTTCTTGTCAGACCTGAAAAAATGAGTGACTTCTGCTTACGATATCAGAAATAAATGCATTGAATGGCCATGGCTTTCTGGTGTGTGTTGCTTTTTGTGTGTTTTGCAAGAACTTCTGTTTTTTCACAGAGATTGAGTGAGTTTTTAGGCAGCCACACTGTTTGAGATGGACAGAGAATTATGTTTACTTAAGTTTACTAAGCATCTGTCACATAATTAAAAGGAAAATGTAGAACATTGTCTTCTCATGTCGACAGAACCAGCTGCCAGACTGCTTTGCTGATATTTTTTCATCTCGCAGAAGGTCAAGAAGGAATTACACAGAATTTGTGTTAAGACTCAGAAATAGCAAGCTCCACACAATTACAGGGTGCATATTCATCTGAATATTTTCATTTCCTCAGATATGAAGAAATAACAAGGTAAGCGGGTGGCTGCTTTTATAAGGCCTAATTAGAGATAAGCACATGCAGTGCTTTTCTTAGGAACTCGCTTGATGCTTGATATTCACTTTTATTTCAGTTTAAATCAAGTCAAGAAAGAAAGAAACATTTATTTCTTCAGGGAACAATTTATTAACTAAATCAGAAGAGAATTAGAGTTGCATATACTTGTCAAAACATTGCACATTTCTGCACATTATCAAAGCAAACAGTGGATTATTACAGTATGTTTTTGCTAAATGGCACCATTAAAAGCAACATAAAATGCAAAAAATGTATCATGTTTTTGTTGTTTGATCAGAAGTGCAACATTACTGCCACGGTATAATACATTTACTTCCCTTCTGCATTGAAATAAAGGTGCCTTAGACAGGGCTTATATTAGGAAACTTGATGTTTTCCGAGGCACACTTCATATTACCGCTCTGTATCTACTGACATGCAGAAACTTCTGGTTCCCTTCAGGTCGTACGGATGGCTGGCTCAGCATTTCACCCAGTGACTGCAGCAAGTCATTTCCACCCAGATGGTATGACTGTATTATTTTCTATGTTTAACCGTAGGAAGTATGTAATGACTTCTTTTTTTCTTCAAAATGCAGCGTTGCTCGAAGACAGTTGCTCTACTTTATGAGCTTTTAGTCAGCACAAAATCTGGTGCTTGATACAGATATGCTGCGCTTAAAACATTTAGAATTAACATCATTACCAAGAGCGATTAACATATTTGGCTGTGTGTTTTTACTGTTTTATGTAATGCAAAGAAGCTAAATGAAATTTGAAGAAATTCACTAGATCAGATTATCTTAAAAATATGTTACCATAATGTTAGTGCAAATTCTTTTATTATCATCTATTTCTATTCCCCAAAGAAGAAAAATATGTTCAAAATAAAAGCTCACATTAAAAAAAAAGAAAGAAGGAGAAGAAGAAGCTCCACGTTCCCATTAATTTCATCCCTCTGAACCAGACTGAACTTTTGCCCAAGTAGAAATGGTCAGAAAACACTTCACGCAGGTCTCTGAATATTAAAATATATTGATTTTCATTTTAACATGCAGGTCATCTGTTTACCCACTTTGCACACCCTAAGTGAGGACAAGATGTGATACAGCTTGCATCACTAAACTAACACCTCTCAGTTGGGTTTCTGCACCAGCTGCGCCTCCCATGTTGGGCCTCTGGGTTTGCAGAGACAGTATGTTTGAGGGAAGACTGACATCTACAGGACATTTCATCAAATTACTACCTCTGTTGTGTCCGTCGATTTTTTTACTTGCTGTAATTATTTCCCATGAACATTAAAAAAAAATTCAGGTTTCAGGATGACATTTTAACAACAATAATGAATGGGATGAATGAAGAAGGAAATAAGCCTGTCTCATGTTAAAATATAAGGATTCCCACAAACACAAACATCAGTTGTCCTTTGCTTCTTTTTATAATATTTCACCACTAGATGGAAGTGTTGCTCTCAACAATAAATGTTTGGCAAATAACATAAACTGTGCACAGTTCAAGCAAATGTTTGACATTTTCATTCAGTGTTCTTGTGCTTCTGATTAATTAGATGTTTGAATGCAAAGGTTAGCAGTAAAGGTTAAAGGTTTATATCAGTGGTTAATTTCTTCCGATGAAGTAGTTTAATTTTGTAAAAACAGGGATACTATTTATAATATAGACATATAGTTTCATAACAACAAGTACAAAAATGAATTTCTTTCTCCTGAAAAACAATCTTTTCCAAAAATAATTAAAGTGACTTCCCAAGTACTATTTCAAGTTAAACAGGGTGATTGAGTTTTGTATAATGTTGGAATCAGATGCTTGTTAAAATACAGTTTAGTTCAGCTTTATAAAAGTGCATCTGAACATAAAGAACTCAGAATTCGAGAGCTACCAAAGCCACACTGTGATGCCAAATACTATTATCAAATGGAGTGTAAATAACTAAATATGTGAGCAACAAACAGGGTTAAGGTCAGCAAAATGAAAGCCTGGACTGCTGCGTTCTCTTTGTTCTTATATCTGAGTCACTCTGACAGTGACATTTTCCTCAAAGGGAGCAATACAGTGACCTTTGCTTGTGGCACTCGATGCCACATCTCCAGTTTGTTGAAGTGATCTGTCAGTATGACAGGTCGGATAAATCTCATCTTATGCTTCAAGAAGCCTGGAGAAATATATAGAAGGGAGTTAATTAATCAATAAATCATAACTGTTTTTTTAGTGTGTCTTTTAATGATGATAAATACCTTTGTGACAAATATGAATACAATCTTACATTCACCACTGTTTTATTTCTATAAAAATACTAATTATTATTTGTTGGTGTCTATGTTTAAACAACTTTTATGCACAATTTTGAAAACATGCCACATGTCATATGTGATCAAGGTCAAAGGTCATAATTAACATTCTAGATGACTATATTATTTGCTTACTTTTTTCTAGAGAGGCCACTTAAAGCGCTCAAAATCTTTTTTTTCTGTGATGCTTTCACATTCCTCTGATAAACAGCAATGCGGAAGAGCTCCTAAAACCATCGTCAGCATACAGAAATTGCTGTGTGCCATTTAGGTGGAGCATGACCATCACTGCCACAGCGCCGCAGTGTGAAATTACAGGCTGCTGATGTTTTTTTTTTCTATGTTCTGATGTGTTCCATCCTTCCATAGCACTTTAAATTTGCTGAAAACAAGGGGTTTGCGCTCTATAAATACTTTTCAAGTACCAATTTGTTGGAAAATGAATGGCAAGAAAATATAACTGAGGCAAAGTGGCCTACTTAGACTCTACAACTGTACCTATACTGCAGCACAAACCAGGGACAGACATTCCCTGCACTGACATGAAATTGTGTTTTTTTTTAATCTTTAGTGCAAAAATATGTTGTAAAACATAATGGCACAATCTCTTTCCCCTGTCTCCATCCCTCTCTTCCTCCATGACTGCTCTTATCTGGGTTAGCATCCATCTTATTTGACCTTGAGCGGACCAATAAGGCTCGGCTACTGCTTTGCTTCATATTCTGATTATACAAGTTAAATGTTTCATATTACTCTTTAAAAAGTCGTTTATTTTCATAATTTCTTATACAAATAGATTAGATACACAACTCTTTAGGACACCTGGGGTGTTTTATTACTTATTAATGCAAATTATTGGGCAGAACACTGACCTCACGCTATTTTTTAAATTCATATTAATATACTTTTTAATTAGATGTTTATATTTGTGCCTGAAAGCGTGTTCTCATTAAACTAATCCAGAAAACTTACATGGTTTTATTGCTGTTTCCTTGGTAACAAGCAAACCCTTGCCCTTTTAGCCTACTGGCATTCGTGTGGATCGTACCACTTTGTGGTCGTGGGGGGGTTGGTAGGATATATAAGTTATAGAATGACCTCTCTTTGCCACAAAGTGATTGCTTTGAAATAAAATGTTTGCATCCTGTACTGTGAAATGTCTTGTTGTTTGCATTTCTTTGTTTTAAATGTTGTATATTAAATCATCGATCGCCGTAACGCCTCTCAGCGCACCCCGGGAATCCCAGTCATCACATTAAACTGACGATCGTACAGTAAGCTGTCAAAAGCTTGTTGCTTAAATCTGTGCAGTGCTACAGTAAAGTAATGAAGAAACGAGGTCGAAATAACAAGCAATAATTGTACGAACAAAGCGAGAATCAAACGGGCTGTTGAACGGGCGTTTCGGGAGCACTTGACATCTTGTTTTCGTTACTTCAGCTGGACTGTCGTGTCGTCTGTCCTAGCTGGTGCGTGATTGCTGTTTCCTCTGGGAAGCGGTTCATCCGTGATGATGAGGTAAGCAGGTGCACTCCCCAGCTAACCATTTGGCTAAGCTAATAAACGTCAACGTTAATGTTAATGTTCTTTAAACACTGTTAGCCTAATGACAGCGGCGTCTTTAGCTTGCTAGCTCAGTATATGTCATTAGCTAGCTAAAGTAGCCGAAGATGAGAATGCAAATCGGAGACTTGATACTAGACGTTGATAATGGTACTCTCGAAGTACTAAACTGTCAGATAAAACGAAAGTGTCAGGTAACGTTAACGTTAGCTGAAAGTCATTCGAGTGGCATTGTATTTTTTGCTGTCTGTTATTTGAGAGACAGACATAACTGTATGTACAGTAACGTGGTATGGGCGGGACATCCATTACCAGACAACCGAAATCCACATTTCCATTTTTATGAAATATGGACAATGGCCGTTCTTCAACAGAATTACAATCACACAAAATGCTTCCAGCTGTTGTTTTAAACGGCCTCCAATTAGTAGTGCATATTGTCAGCCTTTCAAATGGACTGAAAACGGTAGCATTTGCCAGAATTACAAAGAAATAAACATTTACCTTCTGGAAAATACTTATCAACAAGAATAATACCAATCATACAACACAAAGTAAGCTGTGCAACAGGAGGTTAACCTCGAAGCAGGAGGTTACCTTAACCTGTACCACATTTGAGTAAAAAATAAATTGTTATGTAGTTAAATGGCAGAGTTTTAAATGAACTGCCTGGGCTAAGCTATTCAGCAAACCCCGTTGTGGCATAAACTTTTAGCATTTTACTGTAACAATACTATTATGTACTATTATGCACAGCAGTACTTGTGGTCAATTTTAAAAGACTATTCTTATAATCTTTGGATTTGTCATGCTGGAATTCTCTTAAAATCCCTATTTTAAGCGAGAAGTTTAATTTCAAAAGTCAGTTTGCATGGGAACTGAATGCAGTATATATGGATTTTTGTACAAATCTAGGCTTTACATAAAAATGAAATAGTACCATACCGAGACTGCTCAGTACGTCAGACTTGCAAATAATGCAAATGGCAGCCCATGACATGGACCTATATTTACAGAAATTGTACTAACTTACTTGCAGGACACTGTAAAGCATGCCCATGACATAATGATAATGTTTTGCGACATGCACTGTACATGGTTTCATTGGGGCAAAATGTTTGTACAGTTTTAGTATGCAGTATAATTTCTTCTGTCTATTCTTGCTCATCATTGCTATAATACATTCTGGAGGCAGGATCAAGCATTGAATAGAGATTCCTCCAAAATAACCAAATTTTATTCATAGATAAAGGGTCAACTGCCAGCAGTGTCTTGCTCCAAGCTGTGCACACAGTGCATCGGCTCCTGGTTTTCTATTGGCCAATTTCTGACTGGGAGGGTCTTCCCGGGGGCTGGCACCCAGGCAGGAAGGGGGGTGGCTGGATATGTTTCAGCCAGAGTTGGACAGACAGTCTGTTTTTACTGTTGTGAAGAGAAAATCTTTAGTCACTGAATCATTGGAATAGCAAGGGGTTATACAAGCTGTTGTTGTCATTATATTGTCAAGATAGCGGCTTAAAAGTTGTATCTCTTACCAAGATTCTTGGTGCTGGACTGAAGTTCTTTAGTGCTACATGAAGTGAGAGAGGTAGGTTTTCTTCCTCCGTTTCCTGACTTGCGCCCAGAGGAATTTGCTGCAGTATGCTGTGGGATAGCATGCAGTAAAGCTGAGCGGCTGTTATAGCAGAAGATCTGGGTTAACAATAGCAGAGTTTGTTGTGAATCTGTGCTTTTTGAGTCTTTGTACATTTGTAGACCATGTTACTTGCTTGCAGTGGAGAAACCTCTTAACTCAAGTAAATATTTATTCAGCTCACGAGTTAACCACCTTTTCTGCATGCTCAGCAACTTCCTGTGTGTTCTAGCAGTAAGTGAGCTGGTCTGACTACCCAGTCCTGCGTTTGAACCCCTAGCATTATGTGTGTTAAAGCTTTGTCCTCCCTTCCTTGTGCTCTGTATGTTCTTTGGTGAGCCAAGAGTCAGCATATCTGACAGTAGCAATTTGGCACTAGGTGCCTGTGTCATCCTACAGTAGTAGCAAGAGGAGAATAGCAGTAATGGAAAATAGGTTATTGTGAATAGAATTAAGATGAACTCTAGTTTTAATTGGTCTGTTTAAGTGGTTACTGATTAATGAAATGTGTTACAAATGTAATATAACACGCATCTTATGGCTCTCAAGCTCTGGAAATGTTCATTCACTGTTAGTGATTGATTGATTGATTGATTACCATGACATCACACAGCTTCACGGCCCAGAATAGCACAACAACTGTGTCTCTGTGTTTGTAACATGCTTAGGTTTGATTGAAGAGGCATAGCTGTGAGAAATCAATTGTGAAATGTGTAGGCATTGTATTACATGTACAACAGCCATCCCAACAAGTTTAGAATGGTCTGATGAAACAATGAGCATCTGTGTTCTCTGCTAACTAGCTAACGTTAGCAACATAACGCTGGAAAAAACATCTAGATTTTCATCTTGAGATCATGAATGAGAGAGATCAGCATGATGAGGAATTACTGTGGAGTAAACCACAAAATCACAAAAAATATTAAATAACTGACGCACTTTGCTGTCCATTGTTTATACTTTCTTTCAAAAGAATTACGACAATGTCAGACTGTACTGTATAATCAATGTGGTGCTGATTCATTGACATATTTTGGTTTGCGCAGCTTTAGCCTCCAACATGCTGACTGTTAGTTTGGTAGCTTGCTCAACAAATTATAATACTGCTGTGGTCTAAAAACTCTGATGTCTCTAATATGTATTCAGTTCCTATCGCTTGGGCAGTCTCAGTTTGCTGTTGTCTTCTGCTTGTCAGGTGTTCCATATATAAAGCTGCAACTAACGATTGTGTTCACTGTTGATTAATCTGATAATCATTTTCTTAATTAACTGTTTATTCCACAAAATGTAAGAAACTAAAGTAGTGGAAAATGTCCCTCACAATTCCCCTAAGTCCAGGGTGATGTCTTCAGATGATTGTTAGCTGCAACCAAAGGTGCAAAAGCCTCACTTTAGGAGGGTTTTGTGTAGAGAGTTTACTGTGATATAAAGGAAACAAAAGCAGTAGAAGCTCACATTTGAGAAGCTAGAACCAGAGAATGAGTTTCTGTTTGAAAAATGACTAAACGATTACTCTCCTGGGAGTCTGAGATGACTAAATATAACTTGACTAATTACAAAAGATCACATTTGTTATTGTTTGACCTAATCTGCTTTTTGCTGTAAACTGCTAAAGAACAGATGACTCCAGAGAATGAACGGTCTCTAGTGAATAGAGGAAAGTACATCAGATGCAATCAGTGTTCAAAAATAATTTATGGTAGCTCTAATTGTGCCAACTGGAGACAGATGACGCCATAATTGCAACGTTGTTTATTTAGATACAAATTCTGTAATGAACATGTTTTTGTTTTTTTCAGATTACCAACAAAAAGTGCCTTTAAGAAGAAATCCCCGACTTGGTCTGTCTACATTGCTGGCCTATGCTATCTTTAAGGCAAAAGAGGATACCTCAGCTGCAAGTCCTTTGCCATCACTTTGCACAACTTCAGCACCTATAAATACTAAAATAGAGCCATTATATAAAAGGACGGAGAATAATGACCTGAGAATGTATGACTAAAGTGACAAGTCTGCATTGAATTTCCCTCACTTGTCTGCTATTTATGGGCACCATCATTTGTGGAATATACACTTGAACGTGTCACAGAAAAACACAGCGACGGGTGATTTCTCAGTGATCGACCAGCCATCTGATCTTGCTGCTCCAGCTGATGGAGGACTCACCAGGCTGCTTTAAAGAAGGACTTTGCACATAGAGCCAACCTACAGCTTTTGGTGTATGAGGCACAAAAATATTGATTTTTAAAAGATAATTAAATTTATAAGAATAACGTTTGGACATGGCGTTGAACATGTCTTCAGTAAGAGACACTAAATGGCTAACTCTGGAAGTCTGTCGACAGTTTCAGCGAGGAAACTGTTCACGTAGTGATGAGGAATGCAAATTTGCTCATCCACCGAAAAGCTGCCAAGTTGACAACGGGAGAGTTGTTGCCTGCTTTGACTCACTGAAGGTAAGAGGTACTGCACACACTCATATAAAGGGCTTGATACCCCTTGGTAACCAGGTCCTTCAGTGAATTGTTTTTCTGTACTGCCAAATCCAAAATATATTCTTATTGTTTTACACCTTTTTTGCTCAAATGATCACAGAGCCAAGGTTCCATCTAGCCAGCCTGTGCCATCCCACAGTCATAACAACAATTGCAAAGGAAGTCAATGAGAAAATAATCCTTCTCCTCACTTGATGTATTACCACAGTAAACAGTTTCCTAACAAGATTATGGTTTCATTTGCTAGTTTCAAGTCTTGTTCAATACAGCATGATGTTCATTTTGTAAATTATGCTCCCATTTGAGTAAAAAAGACAATACATCAGAGTATGCTTTAGGACGCGGCTACCTTATTACTGACAAGTCGCTAAAACAATATTGTCAGGTTGTCACAGTGTGTTCTCAGTTAATAAAAGTTCATTTTACCAGTTTTGGTAGCCTAGAAATGTCATTAGTGTTGTACTAAAAGACATTCTCAGGAATCAGCTGTTCATTTCTATACCATGCTAAGCTAACTAAGCGGCTGTCTGTAAATATAGTCACTTGTGGCTCCTAAAACACTGAGATGGCAACACCCAAAATGCCAAACTCCAGGCTTGTTCCCCTCTTCTCCCCATACGTGTTGGTAATAGCAGTGGGGAAATGATCCTCAACTAATGCTGTCCATTTAAAGTCTTTACCTAATGGTGAATCTCAAATGAAGTTGCTCCCTAAATTAAGCTGCCCTAACATCCGGTTTCATGCAGATAAATGTCAAACCACAGAGCAAAACTGCAAACCCTTATCTTACATCATACAAAGCTTCAGTGTTTTTAAAACCATAGGTAATGCCAAACAAAATAGAGTAAATTACTTGCCGGATGTTTCTCTCATCACTTATCTATTGTTGACTATAAAAAAAATTGTCAGTCACTTGGATTACAGCCAGTTCATTCTCCTGTTTGCTCAGTTGCCCTGAATGAGACCAAGGCTGCATTAATCCACTCTCACACATTCACTATCACCGCACAATACAGCTTTGCCCCCAGGATTATTCTCATGTTGAGCCATCGTCTTATCTTCTTACTGTAGGCAGTTTCTGCACAGCTTGTTCTGGCCTGAGGGCCTTCTCTATGCCCCAGTGGTCAAGGGCCTGGACCTTTAACACAACCTTATTTCTTAATTTTAAAACAACTTTTTTATTGTTCCATTGTTTACTATTTGAATGGTAAACAGTAGAACAATTATATGCAGTTAAGATGCCAAATATTGGGGTTAAGTGAGTAAATGAAAATACATATCAAGCTTAGTTTTATCTTATTTTAGCCTAGCATTACAGTCTGTGTCGAGGGTGGAAATCAGAGGTCAGCTAGCAGTTGTTGCAGTCATGTGATGATGCCACAGTTCCTCTTAATGAATAGGCTTTTGTCTGAGGAGTCATCAGATGTCTGTTACCAATGTGGCGACTGGTATAATGTCAACTGCTGCTAACTCAGTAGCTGTTAGTTAATCATCCACAGCCTTTTCTTATAAAAAAATAAAATAGAGCAAGTTTTGTTTTCTCTTACTTAGCTGTTTGAGTCTGAGTCATCCACTGATGGCATTTTATTGTCGTGTGATTTGTTCATTTCAGGCCAAAACAATTGCTGTCAAAGCTCTCTAACATTTTATCAATTGCTCCTAACAGAGTTAACTTTATTACACAGAAGAATGTGCAAATGCGATAACATTGTAACAAGCATCTCATGATTACTGTTAAAGCAGTTGAGTCTTGTTGACACACAAACTTGAGCTGTTTTCCGCTGCCAGCTCTCACAGCTGTTTTATGTAAGAAAAGTTCTCTCAGACAGCAGAAAAGGGAGTATACCCGTATAGCACTTCATTCATCTTGAGCTACATGCAGACAGAGCAGCCAATAGGACGCAAATATTTTACTTTATCATGTCAACAGTAAAACATTGTACAGAGTTGTACAACAATAAACAAGGGAAGTGAACACTTTCTACTTGCACTGCATTTTCTCACAGCTATATCCCCAATAATGAATCGTGATGACCATTAAGCCTACATGGATATTCACTGAAAATAATTAATATAAATCTCTTGGGAGAAATGCAAATGATGTGAAAGTGGTTAACTTGAATTAAATATGAAGGGCAGAGGACGCTAACCTCTCATTAGGCTAATACAGATGCTTGATTGACAGAAATTGTATTGGATGGCTTATTTTAAAGCTTAATAACCAGACTGAAATATAAAGCAAATCACCATTGGATACACATTGGACACTGTTTTTATCCTACTTTTTCACACAAGCTCCTTACAGCCATGCCAATTACATTTATATTGGAGGATTCTTTAGCACATTATCTATGTACAAACATCCAATGCCAACATGGGAAATTATGTTTCCTTTATGTAACAAAGTGAGGTGAATGATAGTTCTGTAACACATCTGACATTCATGTAGGAGGAGGGCATTTGCACCTCATCTTTGACCAAAAAAGGAAAGTAAGGACCACTGGCCTGAATTCTTAAGCGTTCTTTGTGCTTTTTCTATTTTCTCTGAATATAGGGCCGATGCTCAAGAGAAAACTGCAAGTATCTTCATCCACCCTCACACTTAAAAACCCAGTTAGAGATAAATGGGCGCAACAACCTCATCCAGCAGAAAACAGCAGCAGCCGTGCTGGCTCAACAGATGCAGCTCATGATCCCCGGACCCAGCCTGCAGCCTGTGGTAAGGCCCTCATAGATCTTACCGAGACACGTCTGCTGGTCTTATGCCTCACTTGTAATATATAACATTTTCCCTCATAGCCAACATTTTATGTTGCACAGGGACTGGGCACAAATACTGGTCTTGGTTATGGGTCATACATGACACCTTTGAGCCATGGCATGAGCCTCATCCAGACAGACAACCTCTCCAGCACCCCCGTTCTTGTTTCTGGGAGCCCACCTGTCACAGTCCAGAGCTCCTCTTCTTCTTCCTCCTCTTCCTCCTCTTCTCCCTCACAGAAGCTGCAGCGCACAGACAAACTAGAGGTATTCATGCACAACAAGGAGCGATTTAACATGAAGAGATACATTAGTAGCTCTGCGGGCTGACATAATCCGGCTGCATGCTGAAATGCTGAATTCTTGTCGCTGTCACTTATAATTATTATTGCTCCTCTCAGGTGTGCCGCGAGTTTCAGCGGGGAAACTGTGCGAGAGGGGAGACAGATTGCCGCTTCGCTCACCCCAGTGACAGCCCAATGATTGACACCACAGATAACACTGTCACTGTTTGCATGGACTACATCAAGAGCCGATGCTCCAGGGAGAAGTGCAAGTATTTTCACCCGCCTGCACATTTGCAGGCCAAAATCAAATCCAGTCAACAGCAAGTCAATCAAACAGCAGTGGCAGCCCAGGCCGCAGCTGCAGCCATGGTAAGATACTGATACTGATACTGATACTGATTGTGACAACTGAAAAGTGTTTAGCTTGCACAAGAAAGACACATTATCCTGCCAGTAATATGGCGGTTTTTGGTATAATTGTGTTTGCCATGGCATCACTGAATGTGGAGCACCATATGTTAATATAACAGAATTTGTAATGACACATTTAATGTAGCGGTGTAGTAAATCAGCTTGATGATTAAGTGTTAAAAATATCGGCAATTTGGTTCATTGTTAATCCCCTATTTTTTTTTACCTTCAGTTAAAACTGTAGGTTAAAGGTCATCTTATTGATTTGTAAGACCAGCAGTTATCAGAGCCTGACCTCGTTCCGATAAAATCGAGATAACTGCGCACCACCCAGCACCCTCACCCTCCTGCTCGTAAACAGGAAGTATTATGTTGCCTTGGATTCATTGAGTTACACTGTGGCTAACAGGTCAAGCCTTGTTCTTCTGTATTAGTTTACATTTTGGTAAACAATTACTGTTTGTGGCTGCTGTTTACTAGGAACCCATAGATATACAGAAAAGTATCAGTGGATTACTTTGATACTGAAGAAAACCCTTAAAATCTTTCTTTTTCTGGAGTTATAATGAGCGCTTTTTTTCTATCATTTATAAGCAGCTTTAGGGACTTTAAAATCATGACGGACAAGATAAAAAGATAATGATGTCCTTTAGGATTTGACCGAGTTATAACTTTATAAAGGAGGGCCATTTTTAAAGCAAATTGTGAGCAATATCAGCATGCCAAACTACAATGACTTACTTCCTGTTGTTTTTAGAACACAGTATCTTTGCTCCACATCTCCCCACCCATAACTCTCCCACCCAGTTAGAGGCAGCGCTCAGAGTTTGAAAACTTCCGTCTTACACTATATAAACTAAATTTAAAGTCGTTTGAGTAGTTTGGTAAATTTGAACTGTTTCTCTTCTGATAATTAATATATCATATGCCTGTTTTTAATCCCGTGCTTACAAACGGCAGAGATGTAAACAGAGAAGGATGAGATAAGATTAGATTTATGGCTGTTGTTGCCAAGGGTAAGTCCTTGTATTAAAAGGCCTGTCAATCAAATTGAGCGATAGCAGGTTCCAGTCTTGCAATCTCAGTTTTTATAATGATGCACTTTGCTGGTATTTAAGTCTTGCACCTTCGCACACGCACCAGAATCTTCATAGACAGAACAGGTGCTATATAGCATCTACCTGTTATATAGCACCTGGCTTTTTAACAGTTTTATTATGTACTATACAGTATCGCATCTGTTATGTACTCAGGACCAACTTGACAGTTGTCTGCTTTAAAATTTCTACCGTTCCCCTTTCTAATTTGTGCATCTAAAATGTTTCTTGCTGTAGTTTCAGTAGTTTTTTAAGTTGCTTTAAACCTGATGCCTTTTCACGTCCCTGACTTGCCATATGTGACTTTAGTACAAATGTGCTTCCTTGCCCTCCTTAGTCCATCTACATCACTGACATCATCTTTTATGCTTACTTACATTTGCATTATATTTTTTGTTGCATGAAATCTAGATTGTATTCACAGCTCACAGAAGCAATTATGTTTGCTGTGTCCAGAACAAGTAGAGGAGGCGTCTGCAGTTCCCCAAAAAGCCTTAGTGTGAATGTAATAAATGGAGCTCCACATTCTGTGTTTTATGACATTGCATACATGATTATTTCAGCTGTTTATTTGTGATGTTGCCTTTGGCTATCTCTCATTTTCATTTAACAATAAATGTGTTCAGTGCATATTGTGCATTACATTTTTATCCCTACCTAAGCTGTAAAATCTATGTACCTAGTCTAAAACGATATATTGTGCATTTTTGCACTGATTGCATCCTGGTAATGGTAGTGTTTTGAATACAATTAACAAACTCTGATCCAGTAATGTTAAAATGACCAATATACAAAGTTGCCAAAGTTATTGAATAACTGTACTTGTTGACCTACTAATGAAGAAGTCTTTACTTAGTGTGTCTTTTAATCAGTTGTTTTGGTTACTGTGCATGCATATTGTGTTTTATGTGGTATACTACATTCAGATTATTTTGTTTTTGTTTTCCCCTTCTCACCTATCCACAATGCTGTCCCCCATGACGCACCTCTGCTTGCTGTTACCTGTATGTTAAACGCTTGAATCCCATTGGCCCACTGCCATCATGTGCTCGCTGCCTGCTATTAAAAGACTCAGTCGACTGCCAAAGCAATGAAGCGATCCCTCGAGGCAACTGTAGACCTGGTATATTCACCTTTTGCTTTGGTTGTAGCTATTAATTGTACTGTAATATCTTTTAATTTTTCTCATTGTGGTTAAAGCTTCTTCAAGTCTCATATAGTCTGTGTGTACACAGTCATCATCAGTATCTTAAGTGCTTAATTTGAGATATGTTTTTTAGAATTTTTGGTTATTCCATTCATGTTTGTATCCTTAAACATGCTTGATTTTTCCGCTATGTGATAACAATCACCTGTACTGTGTAATCGTGTTTGCCGTTTTCCCATATTTTTGTATATAAATACTTAATATTAAGTGTTTAAAATGTAGCTGGGACGAGAGGCAAGAAAGTTTTGGTGCGTCATTTCTCCTCTTGTTTGCTTTCAGGCCTTTCCCTACAGTGTACCCCTACCAAAGAGACCAGCTTTTGAGAAGAGCAGCTGGGCCAGCTCTCTCCTCAACCCCAGTTTTTTGCACTACCAACAGGCTCTGGCCAACACACAGCTGCAGCAGCCCACTGCTGCCTTTTATCCCACAGGTGAGTTCCTCATCTAGATGTGGATTCAAAGCTAAACAGGAATTTAATACACATTTCTGTTGTTAAATTTAAGCTATGTCTTAATTTTTTTTTTGTGGGGGGGGTAGATACTGCTCTCAAACATCATACACACTTTGTGTTGACGTTGGATCTTGTTCTGCTTTATGTGTGCAGTTTTTGGATGGCAGTTAAAGAATGACACCGCATGTTATTCATACTATTTTTTCTTCTTGTCAGATGTGGGAATGTATCTATTTTTGGCTATTTAAGATGAATAACTGTAATATTACAATAGTAAAACAAAGCAACCACAGTGAATTCATATTTTAATGTGAAACTATTTCTCACAATATTTAATAAATAGAACAGACACATTACAGGACTCTTTGCTCACTCTTAGATCACTGTCTTCGCTGATCCTGCCCCAGTATCAGCCATAACCACACAAATATAATGACTAAAATACAATTTTGTAGCTGGCTCACTCACTGTGAAACTTTGCCTGTGAAAATGTAAACATAGGCTTCTCCTGCCAGTATACCGAAAAAATTGTTAAGTCTGATTTGGCGAGGAAGCCGACCTCTTGACAGGCGTTAAAAATAACATCTCGCCTGATGGTCTTGTTTGCTTATGTAGGTCATTTGGAGGCATCTGCATTAAATGAGAAAGTTTTCATAATCAATTAAAAAATGCCTTGTAGTTTCTTTAATTTAATATGCAAATTAATGTCTAAACACTAAGGGTCTTTCTGCAAATGCTTGTTATACTAAAGATGTATTCATGCCAGTGTTGAACATCTCTGTTTCCATTTGTTAATCACACAGGTTCTGTCGTCTGCATGACTCCCACTAACAGCATTGGTAGGTCCTTTCCTTATTTTTTTTAATACTATGGCTCATTATCCATGCAGTACACAAGATAATCTTTTTATATTATTTTTGTTATTCAAGCATAGGAAATCAATCAGGAATATATGTGTTTTTTTGTGATGTATACTAACTTGTAATTTACCAATAATTCTCTTTCAAGGTAGTCAAACAGAGTTTACAAATTTCGGCAATTTGTAATTAAAATTACCATTCACCATATACAGTATAAGGACATTCGATCAGCATCTTTAAGATGCACTTCAATGTTTTTTGAAATGTTTTGCATTATTGAAACTTCTTGAATATCGCTTTGATCGTGTCTGGTGGCATCGCTGTACATGTCGTCTCTTTCGGGGATGTCAAATTATAGACAGATTTACTAATTTTATCTCTTATCAGCTCTCCTTTTATGTTCTCCCCTGCTGTCTCGCTTTGCTGTGTGATCACATGCCATCTGCTGGTCTAACCCAATGATGGCTTGCTGCTAATGTCATATTGTATTTGCCTGGCAAGAGAGAGAAAAACATTGCTATGGTTACCATAATGCTCCACCTCCCTTTTCATTGCTTTCATGGTTCCCTTCCTGAAAAAGTCCCCATGATGTACAGTGCTACGCCTGCTACTGTCTCTGCAGCAACTACTCCCGCCACAAGTGTCCCCTACGCAGCAACAGCTCCAGCCAATCAGGTTTGCTCCTTTTTAAAGCTTTCTGTCTAAATCCTTGAGCTTTGAATGAATAAGTGCTTCATCTTAAATCAGGAGAGTTGCTTCATCAGCATAGCATTGCCCTGCTTGCATTACCTGTCATTAAGCTTCATCTACCTGTAGACCTTTAGCTGAACTAGTCTGCACCTCACCTCTTTTCCCTGACGGCAGATATCACTTATTTAGAGGTCTTCCATCTGCAAAAAGTGCTGTTGCATTTATTCTTTATTGCATGTTTTTTTCCGCTTTATTCCATGTCAGTGTCTGTTTCATCACTTAATATGCAGTTCAGAATGTTCTCTGAATACTTAATTAAAAAGTAGCTTAGGTACTTGTCAGACTGGTTGTATTCATTAGATATTATTTGCATTAATTATATTATTATGATCTGTAAAAATATTCTGCTCTGATTAGCGTTTCATTTTTATACATGAAACTGTAATGAGACAGCTCAAGAGTGGAGATGTTAAAGGGATAGTCCGGATTTTTAAAGTGGAGTTTTATGAGGTTCTTATTATCATTAGTCAGTGTATTACCTACAGTAGATGGTGGCCGCCTTGCCACCAGTTTAAAGGAGCAGGACACAGAAGCTTAGCCATTTCCTGCTGTGGATGGAGGCAGCATGCAGCAGAACATATTTTAACCACCTGAAAAAGCCCACTTAAAGTAATCAATATTAGTTTAAGTTGACACTATTGTTGCGTCCCAAACAACTGGGAACTCGAAAATTTCCAATCTTCTCCTAGAAAAAATACAATGGAATGCCACTCAAAGTTGCAGTTCCAATTTATAAACAAATCCGGCAAATCCATCTAACCTGAATTCATGAAGAAGTGAAGTTGTCTGACATTACACATATACTTTATGTTGCCTTTTAGTTATGGTTTACAATTTATAATCTACTATATAATATCTACCATCATGTAGAAAATGCCTGTGAAGCCTGTTCGATAGAATTCAGTGCTATAAAATGAAATGTGTAAAGGTCTCTGCTAGCTCATGCGTCTTTTTTCCTCCAGTGTTTCCTTTATATTTGCAAGAAGGCTGTGCTGCTGAGAGTGCAATTGTTTGTACACTTGCCAAATAAGCATCAGTTTGGCATGGTCAGCCATGTTTTGTTAGTGTTTTATTTTGTGCGCCTGGAAGGCTTTGAGGTTGGAAGTTGGAAAATTTCAACCGGGAAATTCTGACCTCTGGCATTAAAGATACAGCATTTATTTGGATTATTTTTACTGATTCATCCGGCCATCAGACAGTGCTTTTCAGCAGGGCTCGTTAGCAGTTAGCCATGCTTACTTTAAAACCACCAGTCTCATCACTGTAAAATATTTGAAAAAGTACTTTTCAATTGCAGTGACATTATCCAGTGTTACACAATACTGTTACTTTCATGCAGAATTCTGTGAAATGTTTTTAAAATGCTGCATAAATACTTTACATTTACTATTTAATTTTGCCATATTGGTATAGCCATCAGAATAAGTTGTTCTATCAAAATAAAAATTCTTGATCAAGGTATATTTCCATTGTATGCAACCACTAAGCGACTGTCTTTTTCCCCTGAACAGATCATCCTCAAGTAACCACCAGAATCAGAAGTCAGTGCTGTGTTGCTGCTGTTAAAGACGCCAAACAACTGCTCTGTAAATATTCTGTTAACACCACACACAACCTACAACAAGCTGCATGCTGATAACATCACTGATGAAAAAGTTGTAGACATTACTTTGATCTCTTATAATAAATGACATAGCTCAATTACTAGGATTATACCGTGTTAGATAAGTGTCACAGAAGATTACTGAATGCACGCGCCTTTGCACCTGCATTAACATGCATCTTCAGTAATGTGCATAATATCCTGGTTTTTATCTCCTAAAGCAATTCTGACAAGGTGAGCGGAGCATTTAGCCTCTTAATCAGCTGAAGTGTAAAGTGTCTCCAGCTCACATATACAAGCCTCATGAGTAGAAGTTAACAAATCCAGGAAACACATGGAAAACTGATAAGGAATCAAACAGAAATGTTGTTCCCTGACAGTTTTAAATGATGTAAATATGACAAGAGAAAGAAATGAGCGTGAAAACGTTACATGTTTATACCAGCTGTAAAGGGGTCCTGTATTGTTAAAATTGTATCCTCAAGATATTGACCAACACACACTTTTTCCTTTTCTTGAATGTGTTATGTAAACTTAAAGGTTTTTCACATTAATGATTGTTTATCTAGTGCCAGCTTTAATTATTTCAAACAAACTAGTAAACGCACTTATTTCAACTTAAGTATCACATTGTAAAAAAAAAAAAGACGAAAAAAACTGAAGATACCTTTAAAACGGTCTGAAGGTAGAATTGTTCACACTGACATCCCCAGAGAACAGTATCAGTGCTCCACCTCCTGGTGTGCCTTTGAACTGCACATACAGTATGTTTGCTGAGAGAAAATACTGTATAAGCCATTTGCTGCAGATACTTTGAGGCAGAGAAGCAACAAAGATTCAAACATCTAGATTCCCCCTCTTTATTATAAAGAAAAATGTGGTTTATCAATGACAGCAATGGCTGGCATGTTGATCTAAGTGGTTTTCACTTCTGGAGCCTGTTTCACAAAGATGCACTTTAACTATGGCAATCAGCGCCATGGGCAGGACTAATGCTGTTTTCAAGCTATGTGTTTACATTAAAATGACTCATTCCACTTTTACAATTCAATCAATTCATGGCATACGGCTAAACCGGAATTAGCTGGCTCGGCCGCCTGAAGCCTCTAGTGATTAGTTAAGGAAAATCAAATTCCCCTCCCCCACGGAAATTGGTTAGCATGAGGGTAATGTCAGACTGAACTGGAAACATAGCATTAAGAGTGGACGATTCTGCTTGATATAAGGAAGATAAAGATGGGTGTCTTGCTCCTGTGCAATAAAAATGTTGGGCATGTCTGTGCCCAGGGACTCATTGCCTCATAATCAACCCATGAAACAAACCAAAACTGTCTGGTTCTTGGGTAACTTGTAAGGAACTAATGGACAACCCAGTAATAAGAGCCCGACGACATGGGATTTTTAAAACCGATGCCGATACTGATTTTAGACTGAGGGGGGCCAGTACGGTCATTTTTTAGCTGAAATGAAAATAGACATTTTTTATGTGGATTGCACACCGATTTTCCACCAATTTGCAAATGTACCAGGGAGCTACTTTCTCCAACATAAAACTTTATTTTAGATTGTTATACATTATTTTACAAACAATGTATTACATTATCTACCAATTATATGAATGATAACTGAGAAAATAAAAATTAAATAGGTATGAAATAAGGAGCAAAATAAACATTACTGAAAAAAAAGAATAAAAAAACACAATTTCTAAATCATGCCAAGCAACATTTTCTGCATTATACATTGTGTAAAAAAAACTTAGCATATAGACACCAATACTGAAACTCCTTTGATTGGCCAATATCAGCCGATAATATCTGTCAACTGATATATCTGTCTGGCTCTACAAGTCACCATCGATTCACTTAGCAGAAAACGTTTCGATTCAGACATTTTACAGGGAAAACTCACATCTTCTTACTTGCGACAAAATATTTTTTGAAAACTGGTCAGCAGGTATCACTGATTGTTCCTCTTTGTGAAACAGACTCCAGGTTCAACTTAAACAAAAAGCAAACCATTTTTAAGAAGCACCTCCAAAGTTAAAGGGGTGCTAGATTTACTACCGCTCATTGTTCAAACTAAAGTTCCCGTAATCCAATAAAGGACGAGTTGAGTAGTGTGTGAACTGTTAGTCTTAATGTTACAGTCAGTTGTCAGTACTGTATTATTTGAATGTTACAAGTGCCTGAAGAATTGTGCAGATGAGGATATCCGTGCATATTTAAAAGGCTTTGTGTGAAAAATCACTCGATTAAATCTACTCTACGTAAGTCACACATAGAAAGAAATGTTTTGCAATGCTATGTCAGTGCATTAGTATTTAGTCTTTCAATTAATTTTCACTGATGCTCAAATGTGTATGTGTGTACTATGTATAAGAGTTGTTACACATCTTACTTTCATTAGTTTCACCTTTAAGATGGTTAGTGTATGATGATGTTTCCGAATTAGTTACAAGCACAGTACAGTCAAATAATTTATCTAGTAAAGTAGGATTTAAGGAAGTATAAGTTTGGTGAAATTTAGTTGTGTATGGTTAATACCACATTATGCAGTTACCTGTCTTTGTTTGGCAGCAGACAGAGTGGGTAATGTGTGATTAACAAAACAGATTTTATTCATATACGTGACATTCTTTTGAACATTCATGCATTTTTCAGTTCCCTGTTTTGAAAATATCAACCTTTCCTTTAATGTTCCTGATGTCTTTTCAAGTGACTGATATATTTTTCTTTTAAAGAAAATGTGTGTGTACACATGCGTGTGATTAACTCAGACAATCCACCAAGAGATATTTCATTCGTTCACGTTTTGTTTCACTTTTTGTGAAAAGTTTTACACAATATTGGTTGGAATATAAGGAGTATACTTGCATATTTTACTAGTTTAACATTAGAAAAGAACACTTTTAAAATGTATTCTCTTCTATTTCATGATGAATGTAATTTATTAAACTGACTTTAGCTCTGCTGGAGGTTCCTCAAAGGGCCTTGTTCTGTTGTATTAGCCTACGAGAAGCCGTCTTGTGTCCAGGGATCGAATGTTGCAGCAAAGAGAAGCTTAAAACGTTTTTCATCCCTGCCACTGCCTTGTCACCTGTGAGGGACAACGAACCTTTGTATGAGCAAGGCCATAGAGTTGCTTTTTATGTACACAAGTGCATTGTACAGGCCACATTTTAGAGAAAGTAACTTTCATAATATTGTAATAATAGTTTTTCATTTAATCGATTTTGATGTGTTTGCTGAGGCAATCTGAAGTTGCAGTGATTAAAAACTGTATTTTATTTTGGTAGGGGATTGAATTGTTTTTCCTCCTCACAATAACACATTAGATTGTACTGTCAGATATTTGACTTTATTATGCCATGGTGAAACACTGTAAGTGGTCCAGTGCATGAGAATATATTTTGAAGTGTGAATTTTGTGTTTTATATGGTTTCCACTGCATGTTAAAATCTTGCAGCAAACATATAATCCACCGTCAGAGAATCTGCAGTCAGAAGGTCAGTAGTTGACAGTTCAGCAGCTGTTTGAACCTTAAATTTTTTTTGATAATATGATCAAAGTTTAGGTTGTTATTAGATATATGACATTTCCCTTATTTATTTTACCTGCAGTTAAAAGGCATATAACTGAATGTTTGTTTCACCTTTTGGCAAAAAGCTTGAATGTCATGGATACACCTGCACATGGAGGTTGTTTGAGATTTGGATCACCCGGTCAAAAAGATGTGGACAGTAAGAATGTTTGATCTGACTGACTAAAGCACTTTCTCAACCGTGAGAGGACATGCTTTTTGTGAACTTTGCCTTATCATTAATCTATTCCTGAGGTTATATTTGTTCAGTAATTATTAAATCCATATTGTCTAATAAACAAAATACATTTCACTCGACTGTTTTGTGAAATTATTACAACATGAGTTTTTAGTTTGAGGCCAAAATGACAGTTTGTAAAATAAACCCAAACACTATCCTGGCTAAATTGCTTGTTAAATGATATCACCACTGAAAATATGCCAGTGCCATTTGTTTTCATCCTGACCTGAATATAAACTGTCCCTCTTATTTTTCTTTTTGTGCAGATTATTTTATTTGTGCATAATTAAACATTTCATGTGGATATTTTTGTTTCTGTAAATTCAAAATTGTGTAAAATCTAATATTGCAAATAAATAAATGTCAAGTTAATGTTGTGCTGTGAGCTCTGTTCCACTTCATTTCCATTCCTCTTTTTTGCAGGTTCAGCAAAACATATAGTTACCCCCGAGGCCATAGTGATTTAAACAAAACAATGAAACAAGCACACAACAATAAGAGCAGCAGGCTTTGAAACAACACTTAAGATTATATCATAGAAACAACAAAGTATGAGTTATAAGGAGTTTATGTAATGTACATTGCAATTAACATGCCTTCATTACTGGCAAAGAAGCCCATAAAAGGAAAATCAGACAAGAAGATCATAATATTCTGACTTAATTCAGACTTTTTATAGCTTTTTTATATATAGTTCTTAAATTCTTTCAGGTAGTGGGTCTCGAAGTTTTATGTAAGTGAAAGAGAATTTAGGAAAAGCAAAGACACTTTATTTATATTGCACATTTCAAACATGGAGGCAATTCAAAGAAAAACAATACAATTATATTTTTAAAATAATGCAAAGAATAAAACAGACTAGATTAAAATGTTATATTTTAAATAAGAAATTAAACAATACAATGAATTAGGATACAATATTTTTTAAAGAAATAAAAAACATTTAAATTAATGAGACTAAAATAAAATATTTTTACTAGATCAAATAAGAAATAAAATATAATACAATAAATAAGGATACAGTATTTTTTTTAAGAAATACTGAAAAACAGAATTGAATAGAATATAATAAAATTCTATTTTCAATAATAATTAACAGAATAAAAGCCAAATACATTAAAAATAAAAATATATCTTATAATATAAATTATATCATTATTATTATTATTATTATTATTATTATTATACATACGAAAAAACAATATAATCAGTTAGGATAAAATTAAATATATTTAAAAAAACAAACAAAAAACAACAATTATTTAGGATAAAAGACAATTACACTTTAAGCATTTTATTTGATTAAATAAAATAGAAACATTAAATAGAATAAGTGTTTTTCCGTACTGGAGTTATGTGTAATGTGTTGGGAATACAGCCTGCACTGTTACAGATCAATAAATGATAAATTATTCACCATCCCTACTTTTTACGGCCAGGCAGCTTTTACACAACAATCTCAAATTTGGACAGCAGCAACAAAATGCAGCGTTACCATAGCAACAGCATCCGGTGCATATTCCTCCTGGAGCCGCCGCTCTGATTGGACGAGCTCTCTTTGGATGTCACTGGGGCAACCGAATGATGGGAATTTTAACACATGAACGGAAATGCAACCGCTGAATGTGACTGGCTGCCTCCGCGCGGCTCCCATTCAGGCACTAGTGAGGTTTACTGGGAGCGGAGGCAGCCCGTTGGCCCGCTCACACATCCGTCTGAAGAGGGAGGGTCCGGAGGTTTTTCCCTTTTTTTCTTTCCCCCCAGCCTCTGTACGGGAGCCGAGCGGGGACCAGCTGGTTACGCAGCGACCGTGGGTCTCCACCCGAGAGTATGGCGGCTCGGATTGCACTGGAAAGCGAGGGAGCAGCGGAGACATGTCAGAGATGGTGAAAAAGAAACAAAGAGGCGCAACTTCTTTAATTACGTGTGGGAATAGTTTTAGTTGGTGCCGCTTTCCTGAAGCGGCATCCGGCTCAAAAGATCGCGCCTGCAGTTGATTGTAGAGGCTAAGCCAGCGTTTTTCCAGTGTCCTCGATGGAGCAAGTTTGTTTTTTTCTGATGCATAGAGAGGGGTGAGCTAAGCAGATGAAAACCCGCACGCTCCACATCATCGGGCGATATTTTCTTCCTCCCTGTGCACATTTTCGGACAATTGCAGTCCTCGGATGCCCGTATAACTGTCAATGTCTGGCCTGCATGGCTACAATGAAATCCATCTTGGGGCACCGAGTCTTTGTGCTCTGCCATAGCTGAGCAGCGGCGAGCAAGACTGTATTATTGACAACCCGTTCAAAATGGGACACGAATGGTGAATGTGATTCGTGCGGGAACATTTTGAGTTCATTTCAATGACGCGCGGAGATTTGATACCTTACGACTTGATTTAAATCCACAATGCGCGAGTATAAAGTGGTGGTCCTGGGCAGCGGTGGGGTCGGGAAATCCGCCCTCACTGTGCAGTTTGTTACCGGGACGTTCATTGAGAAGTACGACCCCACTATAGAGGATTTTTACCGCAAGGAGATCGAGGTGGACTCGTCACCCTCGGTGCTGGAGATCCTTGACACCGCTGGTACCGAGCAGTTCGCCTCCATGCGGGACCTTTACATCAAAAACGGTCAAGGATTCATACTGGTCTACAGCCTTGTCAACCAGCAGAGCTTCCAGGACATAAAGCCGATGAGGGATCAGATCATCAGAGTAAAAAGGTGGGTGAAATTATGAATGATGTCCAGATTGTTAATGAGGATATTAAGGTATTATGCTGTTCTTTACACATAGGACTGGCCTATCAGGCCGTGTAGTCTCAGGGTGGGCCTAGGCCTGGTCTGGCTTGAATGGAGATGATGTGCATCTTCAGGGCAAAGCAACACAACATGCCTGATCTATTTTGGTGTGCCAGGTTTCCCTCACACTGCTGTTAAGCAGGCAAATGCGCTCACACTGCAGACCCAGCAGCTCTGAAAGTAATCATTTGTGATCTCTAAGAGTCCCCTCAGTGTTTCTGCAGACTTTTTTAGGAATGAGAGTAAGTAGCAGGGCAACAGTGCTGATCACTCTGTCCGTCACCAGCCGGTCCTCCAGTCAAAACACGCTGCTAGACGCTGTCTGAGATCTGCCATGCTGCTTACCCACTGAGCCGGATGCTGCAACCCCTGTGAAACACCCAGCCGGGGATACCCAGGATTCAGTGCAACAGAGGCTCTGCAGAGAGCTTCAAGGAAGCTCAAAATACTGTAGGGGTTGGAGGGTGTGGAGGGGGGGAGCACACTAACATGGAAGAGAAGAAGCCAGGTTTTTAATTATCAAGCTGCACAAGCTTTTTAGGAGGAGTGAAATCGTCTGATGTCTGATGAGCGCTCATGATCCAGATATGAGGTCACCGGAGTGAGCTGCTGATTGATACACAGAGGTTAGCTGAGGCTGTGAGGCATGTGCCGTGGTGTTTCTTAGCTCTACGCCTGTGCACCTCGAAGACTGCACATTCACCTGGTGACAGGGCAGGATGTGAAATAACCCGGAGAGAGCCTAAATAGACTGTGTCATAGATGCTGCAGGTTTAATCGCTGGTGGCAGCGCGCGCTGGGCTGTGACTGCGTGGGTTCATCAGTCATTGTAGATGTCAGTGGATGTGTTACAGTCAATGCAGGGAGTCCAGAGAGAGGAGTGTGTCCTAATGAAGAAGCATATTGAAAGCAGTGCAGCTTAAAGCTCTTACTGTTTACTGATACAGCTAATTACTGTAGATAATGCTCAGAACAAGGGCAGCGCAGCCATACAAAGCTTTAGGGCCATGTCTCTGTCTCCGTTCTGACTTTATTTTACATTCTATAACCTAAAAATGAAATGAAATCACTGCAAAAGGTGCGTTTTTCTTAGTTTCCTTCAGTCTTTGTCACCTAATTGGATGTTTTTTTTCCGAATGCACCTTGTAAACAATCCTATAAATCTGTGGCTCAGGATGAAAGAATGAGGTCAACATGTTTCCCCCATATGAGTTGAGAATGAGGAGAGGTGTGTTCAGTCTACAGTCTGTGTGTGTGTGTGTGTGTGTGTGTTTGTTTTTATGTAAATGTATATGTGTGTGCTCACACAGCAGATGCAGCCAGGCTGTTATATGATTTCACACCTAACACTGTGTCTAGTGCTGCTCTCTATGTCACAGCAGAATTTATTTTCTGTAGCGAAAAAAAACATCACACTTCACATGCGACTCCTACACAATAGCTCATTTCAGAGTCGCCGCTTCATGTGGACTAAGGCTGTTAAATATGTAGATTGTGCTTCGAACAGTGGAGGTAAAATGTCAGGTCAGGGGTCATCTTTAATTCAATAATCTGCTCGCTTTGTCTGAGTTTTTTCTGAATGAAAGTGTGCATAATCTCTTTGGTTATTCACAGAATTTCTCTTCGTTTGGTGTAAAGAAGATGAATCAAAGTGTTTCTCAGACTTCTGCGTCTGTAGTTCCTTTCATTGAAAGATTATGCTTGAAATCAGAAAAGGTTTGCTGCACTCGGCTGGGTGTTATAGATGAGGTCTGAACAAACTGAAGCTGCTTGTATGCGGCCTTTTCAAGCGTACACACTGAAGAATTCGGTTATTAAAAGCTTCTGTTGACAGCAGTTATATAAGGTGACTTCTGCTCCCGAGAGCTTGTAAACTCAATACGTACTTATACTACGATGCAAACAAATGCCAAGGTTGCTTTTTCAGTTCATGTGATTTCATTTCAAGTGACTGAAAGTTGGGAATGTACTGCATGACAACATAGCTCAAAAATCAATGCAATATTCAGTTATTACAGATTAAATTATGTGTGTTTTTAAATGCATTTAACCCCCCATAATAATGAGTATCAGTTATGGCTTCTTTTATTGCTGAAGATAAAAATAGTCATAAAAAAATCCAAAATTATATTTGCAAAGTAGACTACCAGCCTATTGTGAAACATATTGTTTAAAACTTTTATGGCTGTTTGTGTAGGTCAACATTGGTATTTTTCTCAAATATGCATTAAATGGTCTCATATAAATGCTAGTAAATGGAGAGAAATGCATGCACTCACATATCTGCCTCATTATATAAACATTTTTGAATTAATCAGGTCAGATTCTTTAACCATGTTATCTTCTTGTTTTTTGGATAACCAACTAAATATAAAAAGCCTGATTCTAAGTCATCCTTTATGCACCGGTTTCCAATAATTACACCACAAGGAATAGTGTCTGTCTGTTAAACGACCTGCTTATTGCTCTCTCTCAACCCTAAGCTGAAACGCAACATGTTGAAACATGTTCTGTGGGCTGTTATGGGGCATTGTGGGAAATGTAGGAAATGAGTAAATGCATGAGGAGAGGGCCAGACAGTCAGGTTGAGACTTCAAAAACAGCCGAGACATCAAAAGGCACGATGATAACATCACAGACTGATGAGAAAAAATCCTGATCACACTGGAAAAATGGAGGAATTTTCTACAGCTGATTGGTTGATCGACAGAAGATAAATTTGCAGCTGGTTTAAGAATCATTTTGGTGATTTATCAAGCAAAAATATTGCAAAATATTCTGTCATATGTCTTTGTAAACTGAATACCTTTTGAGGATGCTACCTTGGGGTCTAGGAAGTTGTGATCGGCATTTTCATAGACCACACAATCAATTAATCAGACTAGTATGAATCCATAATAAAAATAATGGTTGGTTGCAGTCGTAGAGTTTTCCGCTGATGAACTGAGGGATGTTTTAAATGCAGACAGTAGAAGAGCTGCAGCAGTAACAGGTGCCCCTGTCTGATTCAGTTGAACTTTTGTATTTAGGAATTTGTTATGTAACCTCAGAAGTCACTGTACTTGCACATTACACCGTTGTCGCTGCTTCTCTCGCCTGTCCGTCCCCCCTCGCTGCCAAAACATTGGTGACCCATCACGGCCGTATCTGCGGCGGCTCAGGTCAGAGGTGCTGCTGTGCGTCGCTCTCACTCTGAACCCTGTCAGCATCTATCAGTGCTTGCTGTTAGTGGTACAGACGGGCTCCAGCACAGATGCCATGGGTGCACATGATTACACCGAGGCCGGCCTGTGTCCACTGGGGACCTCATCACTCCTCACTTCGGCTGCAGTTAAATATACACCAGGGATGCATGGTGATTGGTGAGTTAACAGAGCTGCGGCGTAGTCAGGGGATAGTAAAGAAGGAAGAGGTGAAACAGGGCGCTGTAATAAACCGCTGCAGACACTGTGTACTTAAGCATTCTACTAAAGCTTACAAACTGTGGCGTTCTCATTCCGAGGCTTGTTGATGTGCCAACTGGTTTAAAGGATCAAGATCAATAAATGGAGAAGCAACACCATCCCAGAAAGATCCTCTTTCGTCTGTGTCTGTTGTGAAAACTGGGCGAAAGAACTGAGCTAAAGTTCACTGATCATTTCTTAACAGTTGACTGGGCTTTCATAAGTATGTGTTTCAGGCCGTACACAGTGGTGTTTTCAAGTATCATCAAGTTGTTGTTCCTGCTCTCTTTTGGGGGTCACCACTTCAGACAGGGAGGCACTAGTTAGAGCCAATGATAGGTACAAGTAGAGGGGGTAGACACAGGTAAGACTGTAAAACCAGGGCCACATCTCTGGAAATAGTGGATGATTTGTGTAAAGATGTTATACCTATGGTGCTCTGAGGAGGGAAGCTTATGACCTTTGGGTTCCAGCACCACCATGATGTTGACACTTGAAGTTCAGAAAACAATGTCATGGATTGTCATTAAATTGTCAAGACAACAGCCTGTTAAACCTTCACTTAGCAGCTTTAGTTTAGTCGGAAATCTTGGAAAAACTTAGACAACAGCAAAAGTTCTCGGGGTTCAGCCTTGAGTGGGATTTATTCAAAATTCAGATTCACAACATAGACAATCAATTTGGTCCAAACAGCTCTGCCCTACTTTTCTCTCTCGTCTCTTTTACCCAAAATGTTGTGTGTGAAAACCTGTGAAGCTTGAATGTTCTTCCACGGGTCTAACTAGCAACAGGTAGCTGATCAGATGGGGAGTCGGGTTGGTCCAGGGTCAGCGTCAACATGTGCTGAGATATATGTTGGCTGAATTTGAGTTGCTACAGCAGCAAAAGTCTGCATCCCCCAAATGATTCCACTGTATTAAGTCACATTTAGCTTTTATTGATACACCAATGTTTCCACCTTGGACCAATGGCATTGAATGTTAGGTGAAGGTTAATCTATATCATGTCTAATCATCATCTCTTAGACTGTCATCCTTACTATCAACAAACTCTTGCACAAGAGGTGCTGCATTCAGGCCAGCATGTCAATAGGAAAGCTTGTCTTTCATCCACCTCAATGTCATCATTTTAATTCATATAGAAATAGCTTTATTTCCTCAGACAGCACGACACGGTCGCGCTTAAAGTTGGAATAAAATATTTTTTACCTCTTTCCATGAAATGATTGTGACAGTGTGATTTATTCTTGACAGATAAAGTGTCTTCTCAAAACTTTATTAATCACTCTCTTCCAAGCATATCAAAATGAAACCACAATAAACAGAGGAATGTGTCTGAAAATAGAATTATCCCCACTTCATGGGCGACCGTATATATATGTCCAAGCTCAAGCCGCCATCCTGTCACATGACCCCCACGCCTTCAGTGGAGAATGAAAGCCCACAAGATGCCAAGTGATCAGCAGATGAGCTCTATGAGTCTCTTGAAAACACACTGAATAGGCATTTTTGCATTAAACCAAAATATGCATTTCAGTGAATGCAAATGGTATTTAAAGTACACTAGCATAAAAATACATTTTAAAAAGTTTGAATAAAAGATGCCCTGACTTCAGGTCCCTAAAACCCTGCATCCTATACTTCCTATAATTACATTATATGCTAATTGGTAACTAAAGTATGTATTTGAGCATTCAAAACATGTACATTTGTTATATATCTCACAGCCACAAAAAAACACAACATTTATCTCATAAATTCCAGTTCTGTAACCACATTACTTCTCACAACGGGTGAGAGTGATGTCAAGCTGTGCACTGCACTCAAACAGCATTTGCTATTTGGTGACAAAAGGCCATTGAACTATACTTATAGAAGCCCATTAAAAACTGAAGTGGACTTTTAAGCTGTTGCCATGGATAATCGCATGAAAAAAACAACAAGCAATTATAAAAACAGTCAGGCAACAAGCTGTCTAGGTATAAGTGGTGTCTGGCTTTTTTTGATGTTAAGTCATACAGTGAGAGAATATTTTTAAAAAATCCTCATTGAATTCCCTGAAGAGTCAAGGCCGTCTGCTAATAAGCTCTCCAGTTGTTGATGTGTCCTAAGCTGTGCAAAGTTTGCAAATTCACTTCAACATGCTGAAGCAAGTTGTCCGTTATCAGACATTAACAACAGACTGACACATTGTACTCTGTATTGGATTTATGTGGTTTCTAAAGAGAAACAGAGAGAACTTTCTGGCATTATGCAGACAGTCCCGACTCTGGAATAATACCCTCGGTCTAATGTATAATTTTCAGACTTATGAATGAGTCTCTGAACTATTCAAAGCGTGTTCATCTCCTTTCTTACCACTTTTTTTTTATGAAAAAGCAATCTGGCCACATTTCTGAAGCAGGGCACTTTGCATTTCAGATTTCAGGTCCTTTACTTTGTACAGTAAGAGGAAGAATTTGTCTCAAACAGCATAATTACCTCAGGGAGATAGCAGTGTGCCGTATTATTGCTGTGATACATCCGATCCAAGGATGAGTAGCCTGTACCGTCTGTCAAGTACAATACCCGTTTATCTTTCTCATTTTGACATGGCTTGGCCGGCGTCTTCATCATCTGTGAATAGCATCAGATTTTTAAAGAAAACAGGAAGAGAATTTGTTTTCATAACCTTGAGAGAAGCCAAAGAGACTTTAAGTAGTATCCCTGATATTGTCTTTTTTTTGTATGGTTCGTTCTTTTGAAAAAGAAGACAATTCATGTAAAATTCATGTGCTTTTCCTGTTGTGTTTACCAAACATTCTCCAGATATCTATTCTATATCTATTCTTGATGAAATCTTTTTTTTGCCTCGATGCTTGTGCCAGAAGAGAGGACCTTACTGCTGCTCTCTGACTCAGCCGATGTCTCTCCACTGACTAAACTGAAGACCCTCCACAAAAAGAGCCGTTGGGAGGAGGCTCAGCACGCAGCCTGTTTTACCCCCCTCATGCTCATGGTGTTGGCCAGAGTCAAATCCAGAGACTCCTGGGGTCCACCGTCCGTCAGCGAGGCCTATATGAGTTGATGCATCATGCATTATAGATAAGGTGTGTCTGGGCGAGCTCAAACGGGTGTCTGAAGTCAGACAGCTTGAGCGCGGGGCGCCATCAAGCCCACGAGCTGAAGGCTAAAGCATGACATGTTGTTTGTGCTGTTTGTGTCCCAGCACAAACACAAGCAGTTATTCATTTGTCTTTTGAGGCTCATGTCTAAACCGCTCCCTATGTGCTCCGCGTTACGGACAAGCCCTGCTCCCTCAGGCCGACACCCTCTATGCCGATGCCCTGGGAGCCTCGGTATCCGTGGCAGCCGCTGTCTCACACCTCCTGGGACTGCCAGTTTCCTCCTCTGTTATTATGACTATATATAGACCCTCTCCTTTAGTACCAGATGTCTTTGTGCTGCACTTGTGCTATGATGAGGCCCTAAATGAGCTGCATAACTTGCATATGGCTGACCAAGTCAAATCCTCCATTATGGTTAAAAATAAAAAGAACACACGGCACACTGTGGCGTTGGGGATGACCTTATTGGACTGACTTCACATGGATTCCTCCTGCTGTTTTCCTGCCATAATAATTATAGTTTTCTCTACACTCAGCTAGCTCTGACAAGAGATTTACTATTCATGTTGTCATGTCTGTATCTATTGGAGTATTGTTTAGGTGTAATGCCAAAGAAAAAACATAAGGTATTTTACAATGATGATAATAAATATTGTTAGATATAGCTGAAATTATAAGTCAATTAATCCATTTGTTAATAGAGAATTAAGTGACAACTAGTATGGTTATTACCTCCGCAAAGGTAAACTTTGATACCAGGTTTGGTTTGTTTGTTTGTCTGGAGGATTATGGGAAAACTACTGACCCGATTTTTGTGAAACCTGGTAAAAGAGTGTACTATGGGCTAAGAGAGAACCCATTAAATTCTGGAGCAGATCCCAATCTTGTGTTGGAACTTGTACTGTTTATAACAATGGATAAGATGGCTGCTCACCAACAATGAAGCCAAAACATGCTAATGCCGGCGGGTGGCTGGCTGCAGTATAGGTCATAAGCCCCACCCCCTCCATGTTAGCAGATGGGACATGGGCCAAACTAAAAACTCAAATTACACATCAAATCAATGTCTGTAATTTTAGGTAGTTATTATCATGGTCATGCATGTTCAAGTGTTGATTTTTCCAGATAAGTTTGGTTCTAATTAGTTGTTTGATGCTTATGATTTTGACGTCATGATTGACAGCTGTGTTTGACTTGTGATTGGTCATGTGGCAAAATGGGCAGGGCATTGATACCACAGCTTCTCCAGCTGATCACTACTGTGCAGTCTCTGGCTTCAAATGTGCAAGATGGCAGCACCTGTATGTGAGATAGGGTTAATTTTTGTACAGGGGGAGGAAGTGGAGATGCCTCTGTATATATAGTCCATGGGGTGGATACATTAACAATAAGAGATAGGGCATGGTAGATGTCTGCACCCTCTGAATGGCACTGGGTTTTGGACTATTTGGTTTGTGGATGCTTTGCACAAAAAAACATGTTAAGACATCACCAATGGCTTTCTGACATTCTATAGACCAAATGATTGATCGCATAAAAAAATGGAAGATTTCTTGAGAATAAAAGTAACCTTCAAAGTTGAAGCACTGCTGTTGAATTGAGGTAGTAATTTTCATTATTTCGCATTCAAGGAGCATGAATCATAAACGCAGAGCTCATAACCATCCGGAACAGTTATTTCCGGAGAAAGTAACATTTTGTGCAAGAAAGTGAGAGCTGGTATGAAACTTCATGTAATGGTAGATAATACATGAAATAGTGGGCTTTCCAGAGGCCTCCTTGAGAGATTTACAGCAGGATATTTGAGCTGAAACCACAGCCTGTAGAAGAACAGAGACACCCAAATGGCACCATTACCCAAACTAAACGCTGAGCCCCCTGTGGCTCCTCCTAAACGAGTGCAGCTATAAAAGTAAAGGTTCTGCCTTTCAATCTGCTCACCCACAACTATGTTTAGGACTTTTCAGTGAAGGTGGGAAAAGGAATTTAAAGTTCAAGACGTGAACTGCCTACCACCACCGAGATGTGGTCCGGAATAGTTTTCAGGGAATCAATGGCCTTTGTTTTTACTGACACCAGCAATGCAGTGACTGAGACCTGTGCACTGTACCTTGAATGTTAAAGTTGAGAGGCATAAGCTGTAGTTTCTCATTCGCGTTCCCTCCGAGCTCATAGAACTCTATCACGCTCTCGGTTACACGCCGACCGACCTCTACGATCGTCTCTTTAATCCTGGTAGTCCTTCTCTGCTGCGGAGCAGATCCTGGGAACAGAACAGGATGGTTGAGATTAAAGTTCACTCTGGATGAAGTATTCATGAGTAGATCAAAGTCGGCTCCCTGTTCTCTGAAAGTTTAAGCTTATTTAACGCTGAAACCTGCAGCCCCTGGCCTATGAGAGTTGCTCCGGCTGCCCGACTTGGAAAAGTATCACAGTTGCTGCTGCTGCCGCTGCAGTCTCCCCGTCTCTCCAGCATTAGTCAATTCCTTGTATACCTGTTACCATAGCAATCAAGGAGGAGGATGTTTTTTTTCTATAAATAATTTAGAAGCATGTATATTTCATAGAGTCAGGGCAGCATTTGAAAACCCTAATGATGTCGATGGGTGTTTGGGTGCATGACTCTGGTTGGATTTGACGATGTTTCTCAGCATTGTGAACGGAGACATTTAAACTCGGTTCAAACAGGTCCAACAGATGGAACGTGCTCCCTTGCCAGGCTCGAACACAGATAAGGATGAAAGAAATAACAACCTGTTGTTTAGCAAAGGATGTGGATACGCATGATCTGCCATCTCTCTGATGTTTTTGATCCTTGTTATCTCCTGTGATGTGTACAAACCGCCTCAGTGGCCCACCGTGTTTCCCAAAATCAAAAGTGATGTAGTGATTATATTGGTGAAGCTGCGTCAGAGCCGTCCCTTCTAATAACTGTCGGGCAGCAGTCTTTTTAATTTAACTGACCGTCTCGTCTGGCTGTCCACTAAGTAGTCCGGATCCACAGTGACATGTTGCGCTCCAGAAACATTGCAGGGAGTTCAGAGCTCAAAGGATTATAGCCACTTCCTAGCCTCAGGGGTCAGAGCTCTACTACCCATTTCCTTTTCTGTGCTGGGTCAGGATTTAGACTTGTGTTTACATGAGGCGGAGTGGGCGCCATGGAGGTTCAGTGGTTAGCGCCCCACAGCAAGAAGGTGCTGCGCCTGCTTCTTTACGTGAAAAGCTTCCAACCACAGCCAAATACCATGTGTACACCAAAGTAGAAACACTCTAAAAACCATATATTTTTCTTTCCATTTTGGGCTTCCATGTTTTGCACCCAACTGACATTTTTGAAAATACTTTAGCAAGTGGGTGATTTTTAAAAAGCCAGGCTTATTTTGTCATGTGGATCAGAGAAACTGACAACTGATAGACGACCAGTGGTGGAAAAAGTACTAAAACCAGACTGTGGAATGACTCCACTACAAGTAAAAGTCCCGCATTCAAAATCTACTTAAAATGAATAAAGTACTTGTTAAGCAGAATTGACCCACTCAGATTGTTTTTTATATTCTAAATATATTATTAGATTATTTATTTTGATGCATTTAGGTAAGCAGCATTTACATTTTGGTAAAGATAGGGCTCATTTTAACTACTTAACATACTGTCATGAAAAGAAAGTCTAATAATTACTTTAAATTCATAATTTTTTTATGTTTAATCTTGACCTGAACAGTAACTAAAGCTGTCAGCTAAACCTCAAAATTGTACTTCAGTACAGCACTTGAGTAAATGTTCTTAGTTACATTCCACCACTGCAGATGTCAGATTTTAAAGCTTTAAATTTCTATTTTTTTATTACTTTAATTCCCTTGTAATTACTTATATTAAAGTCGTATCCCTATTTGACTTTTATTTGACAGATTGTCTCTGAAAAACATCTGGATGCTTTCAGGTTTAAACTGGCTTTCAGGTGGATTTCATGTCCTCGTATCTCTAAATCATCAGCTGCAAAAGGTAGATTTAACTGCATGTTAACAATGAGCAAAGTACGGACCGTAAAATGCTTTCTGGAAGTGGAAAGAGAGAGAGGACCCAGACAGATGGTAGTGAAAACACAAATGAGTCCCTGACGGTTTGCCAGGGTCCCTCAAAGTAAAAAACACACCTAGTAGTATTGTGATGTTATGTCTCCAGCGCATGAATCCTAAGCACATATTTAAAAAATTATCTTTTTAATATGATTTTTATCTGTAACTCAAATTACTTTGTTGTTGTTTTTTTTATACACAGTGACCCCCACTCATTGTGTATAAAGTTGTCATTGCCAAAGTTTTCTATCTCTGTTTTTGTGATGATTAAACGTCTCAAAGCTGAAGTCTGCAGCAGGCGTTACGGGAAGTGTCGGTTCAACAGTCAGCATTTATAACTGTCAATCAAATCACGACTTCATACTCTCGCAGCCGCTAAAAGCATATCCAAAAAGATATGTCGGTGTTTATTCAGTTATATTGAAACCCTTCAGCAGTCAGTCACAGAGACGGCACTTTTCTTGAAATAAAATGTGCAGAGAGAAAGATACAGATGACTAAATGGTACCTTGAGTTTACTTGTAATTAAATGTGCTACATGAGTATAATTGCCTCGCCTCGGTAAGACAAACTACGCCTGTTAAAACTGTCTAATCATTCAACTGCACTCGTTACCAGAAATGCACTACTAGGGCTGCTATTAAACTGAGAGGGAGAAGAAAAATAGCAGTTTTTCTGTTTTTGGTGTTTCATTTAAGTAAATTATCTGAAAACACAATTTGCATGAATGAAGATATGGCCACAGAAATGCAAATCAGGAGAATGAAGTGGGTCTGTAGGATACTTAACTTTATCCCAATATATTCTTGATCATATCCATTATTGGGTGATGTTACATTTGGAATTACCTTGTTATGTTACAGCATTACATACTGAGAAAAGTACTGAATACGACCAAATTAAGTCACAAGTTACTTGTTCTGTACTGTTCAAATCAGTCCAAATCGAGTTGAAAGTTTGTTTGTTTTGTTGTTGTTTTGTGAGTGGTAAATAAACCTTATAAGGAGTATTTTTCTATGAGTGCTTATACTTTTTTAGCTTGTAACGTGTGAATAAGGGGATGATTGTGACTGTATTAATTTATTAATATTAGCCACTCAATAGTTCAGGGCATTAGTGTCTGTCTTGTGACCTGCAACCCAATCAGAAGGCTCTCCTGCTATTTTGTCGAATGCTCCCAGAGAAAATGAATAAATAAGGATTTTCATGTAAGTTTTGTGTTGCCATTGAAAGAACTAGACTATTGACCTATTGAAATCTGACATTAGCAGGTCATATTTCAAAAGTGAGCTATACAATGTCATATGTATGGATTATAGAATATTATGGAATATTTGGATTTTCATTTGCAAAGATTAAAGCTTTTATTCAGTGGTGCAATTAAAACCTTTTGAAGCATTAACCATGTGCTGATACCAAGTTCTGACTCATTCATTGTCTGTCTTTGTAAGTGTAGTGAGTCACAGGCTGCTTCCTCATGGCTCCTCAGCATCAGTTTATATGTCTGTGTCTGACTACCCGGTGTGGGCCTGTGTCTGTCCTCAGGTACGAGAAGGTTCCTGTGATCCTGGTGGGGAACAAGGTGGACCTGGAGAGCGAGAGGGAGGTGTCGTCCAGCGAAGGTCAGGCCCTGGCCGAGGAGTGGGGCTGCCCGTTCATGGAGACGTCGGCCAAGAGCAAAACCATGGTAGACGAACTGTTCGCTGAGATCGTTCGGCAGATGGACTACGCCGCCCAGCCAGACAAGGACGACCCCTGCTGCTCCTCTTGCAATATACAATAGCCCCGGGGGCCTCCAGGAACGGGCCGGGCGAAAAGTCCACGGGGAAGCTACTCCGACCCGCAGCAGGCAGACACACACTTAGACACACACACATGCACATGCCAATTAAACGGAAGAGAAATTCATGGTTGAACGCAATGGATTTTAACTCCACGGAGCATAAAATCAACAGTGACATGATTATTAATACCAACATGTGAGTAATGAATCCATTTTGAATGAGGAATGCCAGGAATTTGCCGCAAGAGAAATTGACAAACGACAAAAAGGAACATGCCCTCGCCTTATGTTACTCTCTTCTGTTGTCGGGTTTGTTTTGAATCCTTTCGAGTTGTAGGGGGGGAAATCATCAGCAAACAATCACATATCAGGATATTTACTCTTAAGGTTGTTTCAAATCTGTTATAAATGAGTACAAAATGTTTTCTCCTGGTTCTGTTTGTATTACAGAAGATGCATTTTCTTTTGTTACCGTGACTCAAATACACAAATCCAATCACAGACTTCTGGGATCCACTTGTTTTAAATATTGATGAGTATTTGATTTGCAGTATGTGAATTTTTTCTCCCAGATTATTTTGTGCTGGAGGTTTTTCTACTCATCACAGGGCTGAACCAAAGAGGTGACCTGAAAGCACCTCCATTTTCTTATTTTCTTTTCAGTCGTTAAAACAGGAAGGGAGAGGAAACGGTGGATAAGTCAGTGTCTTTCTTGAAACATTGGTGCAGTCATCTCTTTCCTATTTTCTCACTTTGAGATACAATAGCAAACAATAGCAGAGTCTTTCACATATCGTGTGATGTTTCGTTTTCCTCTCGGGGAGACTCTAGAGAATCTAACTAACTGCTTCATCCTGACGGGACAAAGAGTTCATCCTTCCAGTGTTTGAATATCTCTACAGACGATCGCTCGAATCTCTTTTCGGGAACGGGTGACATTCAAAGTGAAGATGCCAACATTTGTCATACTTTACATTTTCTTTACTCCTCCGGTATCGATATATGAAATGGGGTGCTCAAGAGCTTCGACATCCTGATCCCATTCTGTATGTGCTCAGAGTATTCAAATCCATAGTAACAAATAGTAACGACGACGACGGCGATGACGATAGTACTAAATGGTAGTGTAAATATTTTGTATTGAAAGTGCCAGCTCCTGTGAAGACACTGACTCAACACGTGTGGAATTGTCAACTGTATGCATGGCTAGTAAACAAAAAAAGGACTCTTATTGTTTGAGATAACTATAGGCTGTGGAAATGTGCAAAGCAAACACAAACACGTCTGGATCTGGACACTGTCTCAACTGTACATCTGTGCCACGGGAACAAGACTTACCCCGTGTAACCATTTTCATTGTTGATTTTCTATTTTTTTATGTGACCATTTACTCTTTATTCCCTCTCTGAATGGTGACACTGTTACATTTGACACCTAAACAATAAAAGTGCGTTCAACACTCGACTGAGGCTTTCAGGCTGAGTGGACTGACATTTGCTGCACTCTGAGATGTTTCATAACCAAATTGTTTCTTTTCTTCTGTGCTTTTCTAAAATGTGATTCTACATGATTGCCGTGTTAACTTTGCAAATATATTTTTATATGTGCCCACTTACCACTTTAGGCTTTGTACAGCCTTAATCCTGTCGGCAAAAAAAAAAGTCTTGCATTGATTTGTGAGATAATTATGCCCTGCGTTTTGGAACTGCAGGCTTTGGGGGACAGAAACAGGAAGTATAAATGATGCAATGAAGTCGATTAGTCAACTGTGAGCTGCAAACTTGAGCCCCGTTATTAGGTCTGTATTAGGGCTGCAGCTATCAATTATTTTAGTAATTAAATATTATACCAATTATTCCACCGATTAATAGAGTAATCAGTTAATAAATACTTCTGTTTAAGTAAAAATACAAGAGAAAATCTGGCAGGTCTTGTCTGTGGGACAGATATTTCACTAGCGCATGATAAATTGGCAAACCTGAACCCAATGTCAGGCTGATTAATGAAGTTAAACAAAATCTAAATTGAGTCTGATTATCCCGCTATTTAGGCCACTTAGTAATAAGCTCCTGTTTGAATTATAGGCTGCACATGACCTAAAGAGATTCACTGTTCTGATATGTTTAGTGTCTAAGCAAAGGACACACCAAGGTGGCTCTGTCACATCCTGTCTGCTTCACAAACTGCCCGTAAACACCAAACTTCCCTTCATAGTTGCCAGCTGTGGGATGTAACTTAGTATATTTACTAAGTACTGTGCTTAAGAACAATTTGGAGGTACTTTACTTTTTTTAGTATTTCCACATATGTAACTGGACACTTATACTCCACTACATATAACTGCCAGCTTAAGATACTTTTGAGGTCGAGATTTAGCATGAAAAAATATGAAAACAAAAGTACAAACTTTTTTCTTACATTTTTAACTTGACTTTCGCTTTTTACGTAACTTCCGTGGCTCACATCACCCTTGTAACATCTTTTATAATGCCTTACCAGGAAGTTTTAGGGATTTTGTAGCCTAAATTTGCTGAAACTGCAGCCTTTTTTTTACAATCACGAACTGTTCTTGTATGTATAATAGCGCGTGTGCTATAATAAGAACACTCCACAGTACCGTGAGCTGCGAAAACGCTCATATGGGTCATTTTAACAAACAGTAAACTCTGTCTGTTGGGTTGTAGATGAGTTTTTAAAAGCACATTAAGTAGTTAAAATTAGCTCCTCATCAAAAACAATATTAGGACTTTTACTTGTGGAGTAACTTGTGACTGGTGGAGTCATTCTGCAGTTTGGTATCAGTACTTTTAAATAAGGAATCTTAATACTCCTTCCACCTCTGAGAGTTCCCCACAGAACTGTTTCACACTCTGTCCAGCCTCCTCCTCTGCAGACTGTGGTTTGGACAAGAGGAATTGGTCTGGTTCACCTCCTTAATGGGTTGCTTCTTGCTAACAGTCCTCACCCCTGCACTTTTATTTGTTTGGACCCCTTTTACTCTGGCAACAGCTTGTACTGAAGGTAAAACCTCTTGTTAGCATTCAGCGAGTACAGCTCCCATCAGGCTTTGAAAGCTCTTTGACAAAGGGCTCATGGGAGATGCCAACAAAACAAACAGCAATCTACTCAAATTTTACTTTCCAGCACACTAGTCAGTACTGATTTGGCTTAGTTTGGACAGTTTGCACTGATTCATATTTTCAAAAAGATAGAAAATAAATTACCGGGCAGACACTAGAGGATCAGAGGCCAGCTTGGAAAAAGGAATGAGTTTTTACTTTCTCACAGCTCTGCTGCAACTCTGACACTGAAACATGACTTAAATATGCTTTTCTGTTACAGACAGTCCGTGCCAGGACCAGAGCGGTATGTCTTTACTGATCTTTTAACCTGACATTGTAGAACAGTAAATGCAACCAGAGCTGTTGTTGTATTCAGTTATCTGAGACTTATTACAAGAGACACACATTTTTATTTTTGAAATTTTTAGAGCTGAAATTCCTCGTAAGGTCGCAGAACTGGATGAATAACAGATTAAACTGTAACACGGCCTTTTATTGGAGAATGCGAGGTCATACTTAGTACCAACATAAAACAGATTGTGCAAGAAATAGGATCACCGAAAACACAAGAGCAAAATAAGGTTCATTTATCAAATGTATTTTTTGATAAACCCTTCAGTTTGGGGTAACATGGATTTGGAGTTAATCCCTCGTGTCAGAGAGGGCGAGGAGCAAAAACATTAAATTTAAAGATGAAATGGTTTAAAGAGATTATTAAAAACAGAAAAGACTGGCCTCTGTATGTTCTCCTTTCTCCTTGGATGGCTTCCAACTAATTTGAGATATTGTTTTGAATCACTGATGCAGAGTGGAAGTGGCCTGTTGGGGAATCGGCAGCTAATAGATCCGGGGAAAGTGTGTGGCAGTATCTCCTCTGAGGCACCTGTCAACATCCACCTTCACTACCTAATGTAAGTAGAGCTGGTGAAAAGCGAGCCAGCGTGGTCTGTTTGTGCTTGCTGAGGTGCTTTATCCACCCTGATGAGACAGACCAGAGGGCTGCAGGACCTGATGGTGAGAGGTCTCAGTGGGGTTCATTAGGACCCAGAATCCCTCCGGTATCATTCACTCTTGTGCGGCGTCATTTGTGTTTGCAGTAACATATAGTCAAACCCAGCTTAATGCCCCTGTTGTCCAGAGAACGAGGTTTAATGAGAATGGATTACTGAGTGCTTTGCAGGAACCAGCCTAATAGTTGTTGTGTGTCTCTTGGACTTTTTAAAATGTCATTGTGCACTCCAGTTCCCCTTTTCCTCAAGTCCTTGCAGAGTTAAAGCTTTCAAGGCAGCGCGGCTTTAAAGCTAGCATCATGAGATGTTGAATTCTCGGTGGGGGAACAGACTGGAAAAGAAAAATAAAATCTGCTTGAAAACAACCCCCTGAGTTTCTAAGCGTAGGTGTATGAATTAAATAGCGCTGACTCATTGTTACCTGTTCTCCAGCTCTGTAAGCCGGGGGCTCCGAGGCACAGACATTGCAGCTGTGACACAGCACACCGTGTTTGTTCCAGCTGAGATCCTCTGCATCAGTATGTCAAATGTCAAGATGAAAAGAGGCGGAGGGGTTGGGCTGGGTGAGTCACGCCACCACCCCCACCACCACCGCCCCCCATCGCTCCCAGATTGCGCCACAGTCCCTTGGGTGTCTGTGCGGGATACAGCAGTCCATGACAAAAAGGCCATTTCTGCCCTGTGCACTTTTAATCCAGGGGACGCGAGTTTGTGAGGAACGCCCTGCACAGCAGTTTTTAAGATGAAGGAGATTCCAATGCACACAGCGCACAAAGGAGCCTTTAAATTGCTTTAATCGTCTCATTGATCAGTGGAGCATTAAAGTCTCAATGCGGTCCAGGTGGGGGCTGAAATGTGTGGAAATGAGCTTTTTGTACCTGGGAGAGTGTGGGAATCAATAGTGTGAGATGTAAACGGGAGAATTTATACATTTGGAGGAAACATTTTCGCTATGAGGTAAACAGCAAATACCCCTCTTGCGCTGATGGTGTTACTTTTCTAGGATTTCTGAACACCAGAGGAGGTGCTCCTGACTGAACAAGGTGACAGATTATTTACTGCTTGTTCTGTGCCTTAGTTGGAAGTCACCGCCGCTGAAGAGAGCCAAGCTGTTCTCAGCCCACACGCTCAAAGCCTCCCTCTGATGTTTCGTGCCTTTTTATATCGGAAACAATGTTGATCTGCAGGAGGGGGAAGACGGAACAAACACGCCGAGCTACGACTGTCAGGAGGGCTAATAACTAGGTGTCATGGCAACCAGATGGCAACACATGAGTTGTCAATTTCACAGTCTAATTTGCAGCTGTAACTGAAGAGTGTGTGTGTGTGTGTGTTTTGGGGGGTTTGATCTGCAAACAACAAGGACAAATTCCTCAACTGGATACATGTGTCTGTGTCATAATTCATTTCCGTTACCAGAAATAAAAAAATTCAGTTCACTCAAATCACCAAATATCATATTTTATCATTAATTATCAGTATCTGTGCCAATAAAGAATATTTCTCCAGTAGAAAGAAGTTCAAATTGGGTGACAGCCTTTGTCTAATTAGCCTGTACTAATTCTATAGTTCTATTCTATTCTATGTTACTTTATCCTTCTACTCTATTCTGTGTTATCACTGTGGTCGTTAGTTGTGCTATGTATGTGTGCCCTGCGTCTTTCTTTAACTTCTTTGTATGCAAATTAGGGTGTGCCGTAGCTGCTGTTTGATTGGTGGAGAGGTTCCACGCCCTGCTGTGATTGGCTGCAGCCGGAATCACCTGCTTTAAAACCAGCCAAGATGGCGGCTGCTGGGGGCAGCAGGCAGCAGGTATTTTCCCCTCGTCCTCTTCTTCTCTGAACCGTCACAAATTCTGTATAAGTTAAACAATCTGGTTTTTGGATATGTTTAGTTTTGTATAGTAAGGTTGGACTGCCAGTTTAGTTAATCACTTTTCTCCTGTTTATTTAGTTAGGGAGGTAAGTTTTGTTGTCATTTGTTTTGCAGTAAGACTTCTTATTTTTCAGATAGAAACGTTTTGTTTGTTATTTTGGCCTTAGTCCACCCTGAAGCCTACTAAGTTACCTGTATTAATATGAGTTATCTTTGTAAAAAAAAAAAAAATATTTCCTTGACATTTGAGCAAATCTTTGTTTGTGGCTACTTGGGAGATGGGGAAGACAGGGGCTTGTTCATGTTATGTTCTAGGCCTCCTAGACTGGGGCATAACATCTGTTACTTTGTACTAATACCCTATTCTATGTTACTATGTACTTCTCTTCTATTCTCCTCTAGTCTGCTACTTTTTACTTCTATTCTATTCTGTTACTTTCTACTTCTATTCTATTCTCTATTCTGCTACTTTTTACTTCTATTCTATTCTCTATTCTGTTACTTTTTACTTCTATTCTATTCTCCTCTATTCTGCTACTTTTTACTTCTATTCTCCTCTATTCTGTTACTTTATACTCCATTCTATTCTATTCTGTTATTTTTAAACTTCTACTCTATTCTGTCACATTATACTTCTATTATTTTCTATCCTACTCTATTCTATGTTACTTTATTCTTCTATTCTATTCCACTCTATTCTCTTACTTTACACTTCTACTTTATGCTACTGCTACATTATGTTACTTATATGAGATTATTTTACATCCAAAATGCACCAGACTTGTCTATCAGATATAGTTCATTGTTAACTGTGTGTAAAGCAGTTTCATTTAGACCGGTTACCTGGCAGCAAGTGGAGACTTCAGGAAGTCGGTGGTTCCGACCAGGACTTAGTCCAGCTGTCGGCACATAAAGGTCCATACAATAGCAATTTCCTGCTTTTACACTTCGGACCTTTGGACGGAGCCAGACAAGCTGTTTCCCCTGTTTCTTTGTGTTTCTTAGCTAATTTGCTGAATGTCTTGTATAGATACACAGTTGATTCCGTCGTTTCATCCACCTCCCACATACTGTATGTTCTGGTGACCAGTCTGTCTCTAGGGCACAAGTTATTATCCGCAATTATAAAGGACTCTTAGTGTGATTAATTGTGTTAATCACATTTAATCACGCACTAATGCACAGCGATATATAATGTTGTTATGTAAACAAAATAATAGAAAGGAGCCAAGTCTGCAGTCTGTGGTGCAGGGATTCACTAAAAAGAAAACACTTTATTATTATATTATCTCATGCACACTGGAAGAAGGTGCTAGAAATTCCTTTTCCTCCAGTTTTTCTGTTATCTCACTTGAATAGCTTAGAAGACAAAAACACATTTTACAAGCAACCTTCCATTGATGGATAAGTAAGGATAAGTTGGATAAGTTTGTGTAATTCACAGTTTCCTGCAAAGTGTCTGTGATGTATATTTCTGTTTTTATCGCAGTTAAATCTCGACGGTGGTGGTAAACTTGTTTGCACAGACCCCAGAACATAAATCTATACCATCTGTCGCCATGATGTAGTCCTCTAAATTTATAAACTGAGATTCTAATTGCATGGATTTATACAACAGCTGAAGGATTTGGTGTATTCCTACATGCAGGATAAGACAAAATACTCCCAGATGACATTTTTTTTGGTTGTTAACATAAACACACATGGCAAGTCAGTGTGGCTCCACTGCTGATAGTTCTCATCTGACTGAGATATAAATACAGGAAAATGAAAAAGATAAAAATAGTATTTCATAAACATTACCAAATATAGTGCATTAAATCTGACCAAATCTTATTATAGGCATCTGAATACAGACAGGCAGAGAATCTCTGCAGGAAATTATTTCCAAGCTGACTTATTCAAACAGAAATGTGCCAGTAATAAAATCAGTGTTATCCTGCTGTCTTTATACATTCAGTATAATAGAGCATGTGATGAAGCTCCCCCCTGCTGGTTTCCTTCTTGTGGAGGTGGAGGGCTCGGCAGGAGCTCGGCGGTGCTCATGTCTAAGGGGAGGAAGTCTAATTCTTGAGCCTTGGATGGTCGTTCTCTGAACAAAACACATTCCCTCCCTCTGCCTGATCAGCTGTAACAACTCCCCACCTCTCTCCACCCTGCATGAGCATCTCAGGGGTGTCAGAGTTGCCTCTGTTGCCAAACAGAAAAGACAGGAATATGTCTCATGAAAGGCATTATTATAGCACCTGCTGACAATAATAATTAATTCTCTAATTAGTGAAGAGAAATGTTCAGATCAGTTGGATTTTATGTTTCATTTAGAGAGATTTTACATGATATGCTCATTTCATAAATGTGCAAATAGGTTACAAGTAATACCTTTTTATGACAAAAATTTAATATATTTTATTTGCATTTTGGGGGTGTTGGGCTGTATATTGGCAAGGATGTGGTGATACGATATGTATCATGATACAGTCATGATTCAATATATTGCAGTATTGTAAACAAGGAAATATTGTGTTTTCTTTTCTAGGAAAACTGTTATAATATAAAGAACACACCACCTTTTTAATCAGAACGGTAGGATCTGCATTTGCATTTATTTTACACTAACTGGAACATCCAACATCATAGAAATACTTGCTATGAATCTTTAAATTAAACTATATATTATTATTATTATCATATATTGCGATTGTCGGCATTTTTTCTGACACCACTTGTCTCAAGTGTTAAACAGCGAAGGGAAAAAAGCCTTGTGGGAACTGTCGGAGCAAAGAGCGCGCGCTTCAATCAAAGACTGTTAAAAACTCATCAGGGACGTGATTCAGCCCGCATGAAAATTAATGCAAATGTTGATGATTTCAGATTCCTGCTATAACGACATGTAAATTAAGTGTTCACAATTATTAATTACATACATACAGTCTGTCACACACACACAGAGATACACACACTGTGCTCACTCTTCCATTTTATCAAAGCATCAATTGTAATAAAAAAAGCAATATGAGACATTTGCAGATGGAGTTCAAACAGAGCAGAGGGCAGGATTTTAAGTAAGCCAAACCAAGCAGTGAAATCAGACTGTAGTCACCATGTACTTGTACTTCCTACATAGTGAGGACCAGAACATTATTTTTTACCAACAGAATGAGGACATTTCTGGGATGTGAGGACATTTTTCTGATCCTCACTTCCTCAAGGACACTTGGGGGTTAAAACTTTGTTTTAACATTAAGGTGACAATTAGGTTTAGGTTTGGGGTTAGAGTTAGGCATTTAGTTGGGGCCAGAAAATGCATTATGTTAACAAGGGTCCTCATAAAGAGTAAGTACGAGAATATGTGTGTGTGTGTCCAGACTGAGTGGAACAGAGGGGGTTGGAGAAATGTAAAAGTCTAGCTCTGGCTTTAATGACCTGGTATTCAAAGTTGGTGGGAAATGGTGACAGGGCAGGAGATGCAGCTGCAGCTGCTGCAGAGATTAAAATAGAAATGGAATCTCATTTCCATCTTCCATTCCTTCATAAGGTGAATACACCCTCAGGGAAGGATGCTGTTGGGAAAGGTTAAGAACTGTGTTTCAGGTGGCTGTCAGGCTGAATAGGGGGATTATATGCAAAGTTCTCGAGGTTTAGCAACTAAGGATTAATATGAAATATTTACGGTATAAAGCCTACAAGATATTGAGTGTATAGTCATTAATTCTTTTATGATAAAACCAAGTTGAAAATGCTTAGAAACAGTTGTTTGACAAATTAAACTACACAAATGATGAATGAAGACTAAGCAATGTAAAAGTACTGACAACAGTGTAGAAATTCAAGTAAGTTACAAATTTCAAGTCCAGCTTTCAGAAATGTTACTTGATAGAAGTACAAAATCAGCAGCAAAATATACAGACAGTATCAAAAGAATAAGAGAATAATATATATTTTGTAATCCTCTGGGTTGGTTTTTTGGGCCAAAACTCATACTGCACTTTTATTGTGCTCTAGAGTTAGAAGATAAATGTACATAATCTGAATGGAAATCATATAATGTACTATAACTGAGTAGTACTCTAAGAATTCTCTGTGTACAAGTGTTTCTTCACCCTGTGGAGATCAGTGGGAAGTTGACTCGTGATTACATTTACTATTACGTAACTGAGATCACTAAGAACATGGCACAACATCTTAATTGCTTACATAACTAATCCAAAACAGCATTGTCTCTTGCCCGTTTTTCTCTTTCTTGCAGCAGCTCTCATTGGTTTTCACGCTCCTGCTGAAATGTTCATCTTTGCCTCAGTTCCAAATCAGTGCCTCCAGGGGGCCTCTGAAGCTGCCAAGACACTGAGTGTGATTTCTCCATCTTCAGTCCCACACCACCAAGGCGTAGGAGAGTTCTCTTCCTGCCAGTGAGAAGGTGGGCGAGCAGCAGACATGAAATAGAGACAAGAATAAAAAAAACAGTTTCAGCTTTCCAACGCAGTGCTTGTCTTTTATCGCCGTCTCTGCACACAGCTACATACATGGAGGAGTGGGCGATGTGAAGCAGTGGTCCCAGCCAAAGCCCCAGGCCACTATCCATGAAACAGGACAGGGACGACAAAGCAACGTACATAGCAGTATAGGCCAAACATCTGTATGATTATATAACGTAGACAAAGGACTGTTGATAGATTGATTTAATAATCAAGAGGGTGTGGCCAGAGGTGGCACAGGCACCCTTGAAATCTGATTGGCTCACCTTGGTCCTTTATCTTACGAAATGTTACTGAAAAAAACACAAGCACAAAACGATCACAAAGAGACACTAAATGATTGGAAATATACACAAAGAACCAAAAACATTTATATGACTACAAAGAGCCCAACATGACTACAAAAGACATGTCACAGCTAAAATTGATGTAAAAAGGAGACACACAATGACCATAAAGAGACCAAGTTAAGACAAAAATGACTACAAATGGAGGCAAAATCATTACAAAAAGATGAAAAACAACCACAAAATGACCACAAGAAGGTGCAAAACCAGCAAACAACTACAAACAGACCCCCAAAAAGATTCCAAAAACTGCTAAAAGTTTGCTAATCCACTAGATTCATGTATTTTATGGATCCTGGTGCATTGAGGTATTCAAACTGTGTCAGTCCTCAGATTAAGACATGCCATCAGTAATTCAGATGTGGAACAATTCAGAAGTTGATTAGCATTACAGATTTCTTGTTGGCTAGAGATGGATTAACTTCTGGGCTTGAACACTGGGTGTTTTTATTTTTTGTAGTTAAATTGAGTGATTGTGCCAAGTTAATGTCACTGGCTTTCTTTGCCTGGTGACAAGGGAGCAGCTTCGGCTGGTGTTTATGTGGCACAGTTTAACTCAGTCCTTTTTAGGGCAGGAATCTGACAGAAGTATACGTACCATGATACAGAGGTTAAAGGTCAAGGCAAAACAGGTTTCATGTCACCTTTACTGAAAACCGCATTTTGTGTAAAATACACCTCATTTAGGAACAGCCACAGCATTGTATACTACAGAAGAAGAAGAGTGTCTTTTAGCTGTTTTTGTAGAAGTGTTCTTGAGTTCGGTGGATGCTGTTGATGTTGCGTGCCTGTCTTTCCACTCTGACAGTGAACAGGCCACACAACCAGGAGGGGACAGAGGTGTTACACTCTCACTTTCTGAAGATAAATAACACATAGAGCATCTGTTTAAATCCAGCCAGGTACTTGTTTGACAGTATTTGAAATATGCATCTGCTTTCCCATGTATGTGTACATTAAGCAGAGGCTCTGCATTCCTCTATTTATTGGTAACAGTTGTTTAGCAGCTTGACTCACGCACTGACTTGTACCGTTTATACTCTCTGGGAAACTTTCTGAACTATACCACCGTGCCAAGGAAAATGGTGAAGAAACATCTTAATAAGGAAAATAAAGATAGCCTCCAGTTATTACAAACTCATGCTGTGCAGACAAATCTTGATCATAAACCCACAGGATTTAAATTCAAGCACTTCTACAAATATCACATTTGCCGATTTTGGGCTAATGTGTGTAAAAGAATTCACACATGGTACAGCTTTAAGAATGGGTTTTAAAATTCAGTGTAAAGCATCATATAGATTCAGGCTTGAATAATGCATAATATGGTATATATTATGGTATATATTATATTGCCAGACAGTTTGAAACATGATGGCCTAACCTTAAGCTGTGTGATAATAAAATAAATAAATAAATAAAAACTCTCTGTTTGCACCAGAATGTATTGCATGTATTGGCTGATACAGGTGGCATAAGCAATATATTTTATTAATTACATTCAATAACCTGTACAAGAATACTGAAGGGTGTTAAACAAAACTGCAAAAAAGTAAGCAAACCCCCTATCAATCTTTTTTTATTTAAATTATTAATATTGCAAATATAGATTAAACCCTTTGGTATTATGTTGAAGGATAACACTATGAATCACTTTTATAGTCCATTAGATGGCGCTGAGTTGTTTTACTTTATCTTTATTTCAATTTAACAAATGACCCAGGTAGTAAATGGGCTGCATAACTTTTTTCATGTACAAGTTGCATTGTTCAAAATGTAGACTGCAATACAAACAGTTCAGTTTGTATGGTGCATGCAACATTTATGATGTGTTTTTTTATTGCAGCGTTTGCTTGAAAATCCCAATTAGTTGTAATAAAAATGACTAAAGTAAGAAGAACAGACATTAACTTTTTAGATTAAACCAAACTTTTCCTTTTAGGGATACTATGCAGCTTAACAGGGTACATTGTAATATACTGCAATATTATTGCAAAACTCGTCACGTTGCAAAAATTTAAAAAATATTATAAAAAAACCGCGATAATATCGTATCGTGACGTAGGTATCGTGATGATGTCTTATAGTTGGGCATCTGGCGATTCCCACCCATAATCATATACTACAATATATTGCCTGTCTGTAGTTTTGCGTGAATAGAAATAACTCAGACCTACAAAAATGTTCCATATGTAGCGATCTGAGTGGAAAAATATAATTTAAACTGCTCATAATCTGACATTAAGGCCACAGCCTTGACTTTGAGATGAAAAGTAGACATTACTTCCATAAACTGGTGAACTGCTGGTTAATAATATCAATATATGGTTGTTCCGGGCGACGCCGCTCGATGGCGCTGCTGTTCTTCCGCTTTCAGTGCCTCTGAGAAGGTGGAGGTGCTGCACCTCCTTCATTGTCTGAGTGGAAGGCACCGGGAGTGGATCCGCCACTCGTTTCAATGTAATCCCGTCTCTCCCCGGCTCACTCACTCACTCACTCAGTCGTCCGCCATGGCGACCGCAGAAAGCCTCCTCTCCGGTCCCAGCAGCATCTGAAAACTCAACCGGGCTACTTTTTTGTTAGTCTCTCGCTACCGCTGGACGTGGATGTAATTTCTCCTTTCAGCTTGGAAATACATACGTGTGGATAAGCCCGCATTTCGAGAGAAGGGGTAAGAATCGTGCAGCCCGAGTCCTCACCCTGTGTGCTCTTTAAGGGAAGTGATTCAACTTGTTTGAGGAGATTAGGGTTAAGTCCTGGGAGTATCTTTGCCGTGTTGTTTTGTGATCCTGTGGATTTCGAGGGAGGGAAATAACTATCACTGTGTGTAAAAATCTCCATGTGCAGCCAGTTACTGTCCTATTTGTCCTCCAGTGTGGCTTGCATTGCATACCTTAGCTGTATGGATGTGTGCAGACGCCGCAGTCGCTGAGGTTTCGTAGCAGTAATGCTCCATGCCTTTCTGCGTGACATTTAAATGATCAGGAGCTGTGCATTTTCTATCTGTCACTTAGTTTGCAGAAGGTGTCCAGGTGAGTCCAGGCGGTGCATTAATATCACGTCTACTGTACTGGTTGATAATGTCCTGAGGATTACAGCAGCCTGCTCTATTAACCTACATTACATAAATGTGAGCACACTTGTGTGTGAGGTGGGAAAACCTCCCTGAGTGTTTGACTTCACCATTTTCTGCACAATTATCATCCTGACTGTTTGAGGAGGAGCTTTAATGGCAGCAGAGCTCCGGTTCCAACATGCATGTATCCAGTTGGTTGTCATTCTTTTCATTTAACGAACACATGTAAGCTTGCCAATAATACAGTGGGAACTTAATGTGATTCATGCAAAGCCAGCCACACCCAGGTATCAGTGACTGTTGCAGAATACAGAGGAAATTGAGCTCCTTTTTTTGTTGTGGAGCTCCCCTCAGGTAGACAGCTGGCTGTATCAGCCTCGGCCTCTGGCCATTCAGCTGTCACTAAAGGATTCCAGCTGTGCAGTATTGGACCGCACCGAGGGGGCCCCGTGTGCCCCTGCACACAGAGGAGCCACTGTTACAACCCCGGAGTCTCTGTGAGCCAGCAGTCACAGCTCCATGTTACACACTTGTGGGGAATTTCAAGCAAACAAGTTCAAAGTGAGAAACACTCAGGGGTCTGTAAATGTCCCTCTGGCACTGCATACTGAGCGTCTGTGCTTTATGTCACCGTGGCCCCCGGAGCAAGGTGCCAGCTGTGCAACCGGTGACTATTTTGTGTGTTTGTTTGGACCCATTCAGAGGAACACACAGGCCTAGACTCATGGCTGGTTGATAAGTGATCCCTGGTGCAGGGGAGGGTATGTGTTGGCTGAAATAATCACTGTCTACTCTTTCACTGTCCTCTGTTTCACTGGTGCTTTGTTTGAAGAGTGTCTGGTTACGTGGCATGCATGTGCAGGTCACATAAGACATGAATTTACTGACTCTGCATGACACACTTGCCAATAATCAAGGGAAGGACCACTGAGTGAAAAAAACGGGGTGAGGAGGATCAAATGTCATAAATGACTGGGCTTGAATTTAAAAATATGCCTGTTTCCATTCACACTCCTGGTGACAGTATTTGGTCTGGTTTCCATCAGCCTCAGGGGAATGTTAGTCTGCTGATGAGTGTACAGACAGGTGCAAATGATGAGAACATGCTCTCTCAACACTCTGGCCCAGATGGTTGAGCTTATAATGAAACCTGAATTTGTTAAATGTTAGATAGATTAGATGGATATCTGATATTGGTTTGATGACTAATTGCTCTTTACTGATAAAAAAAAACAAAACAAGAGCAGATAAGGATTTGATAGGACATTGGTTAGTGTTGGATCGTAATAAATGGATATTTTAGAGCCAGCAGAACACAACCCTAGTTAGTATTGTTGAAACAATTATTCAGTAATTGGTAAGTTGATTGACAGAAAATTGACCACCGATCAATGGTTTAAATCATTCACCAAGTAAAAATGCCAAAGATTTGCTGGTTCCAGCTTCCAAAATGGGAAGATTGGCTGCTTTTCCATTTTTTATATCACTGACGATTGTCTGTGTTAGACTGCTAGTCAGACAAAACAAGCTTGAAGACATCTGCTTCAGCTCGGGGAGGTAGTGATGGACATTTGGACACAGTCAATTACAAAAAGACAGTTTAATTAATAATGGATGTAATCATTAGTTGCAGCTCTACTTGTCAGCCTTGTGGCATCTTAATCAAATCTCCTCTAACTACAGTCTGCAGTGTTTGACTGGAAACTTCTTCAGTGCCTCTGCTAAGCATCAGACAAACCCTCATCAGACAGACTGTAGTGGATCCACTGTCCTTGGCCTATTTTCTCCATGCACTCTGCTGGATTACATTATCCACTCCTTTTTGAAAATGCCTTATTCAGCTTTCGGCTTAAACTTGGCAGCAGCCGTTCACCTCTGCGGCGGCTGAACAACTGCCCACTGGCCTCGGTGCTCTGATCGAGCACTTGGTGAGGTCTCAGGATGACATCAGCCTGCTGGAATGTGCAATGAAGAGAGAATTAAGCAGGACAGCAGGGCCTCGGGGGATCTGGCTGTGGATACATGAGGGGTGGATTGCAGCCTGCTCATGTGTCAACTCGGAGTGAATGAGTCCACAACTTTGTCCAAACACAGTCCTCCACCTGGGACAAACACAGAGTCACAGTGTGTGTTAGTCCAGATTCTGCACCTCCACTTTGATTTGAATATCAGATGAGACCTTCTGTGGCTGGATGTGACAAGGAAGTGGTGACTTTTTTTTTT
>CAFUXE010000627.1:324741-367005 GCA_903364295.1 Serranus cabrilla
TGCTCAATCCTGTGAATGAAGAAAACAGTCAGGCTCCATTAGCCGAACCTCACTGCTGGAATACTAACGAATACAACCTAACATGGAATGTTCCACTTCCCATTTAATACCGACATTAGCAGCACAGCATTTAAAGATTCAGACTCAACTCTGTCTCTCTCTGTCTCATGTTGCACTCTCCTTCTTCCTCTCTAACTGTAATGAGCCACTGAGGACTGCAGACTGTCCTCTCCAGCCACCGCTTTGTCCATTACAGTCACGGTGCAGCCCCCTTTTAAAAGGCTACAGTGCAGAGAGAAATCTTGAATTCATTAATTACAGACCCCTTCATCTCTTGGCATTTTCATTAGCTTTCCGTATGAGATTTTTACCCAGCGCAGCCTCATTAAACTACAATATATTACTTTTGCTTTTCTAATTACCTATTAAGTCTACAGCAAATTAATACACAAGCACAAGTAAAACACATTTTTAGCAATGCTCAGCTGGACGACCACTTCAGCCCAAACTAAAATATCTCAACCACTTTTAGATGGATTACCATTCAAATTTACGGTTCTCTGAGGATGAATCAGAATTACTTTTGTGATCCTCAGAATTTTCCATTAGCAACACCAAGATTTTTTCAGATTAAGGGAAACAGCTCATGGGAAGAGAAACATAAGTGAGGAATGCAAGCCAATGGCCAAAGTCAATAGGGCACACAAAAAAAGGTCAAAGTGTTGAGCAAGATTGATGTAAAAAAAGAAGGGAAAATCTGCATGATTTCATCTGTAAAAACAGATTTTTGTCCATTGTCCTAAGTTTTTGGTCTCCTGTTTTTGAATGACGAATTCAGACTACTGCCACCTACTGGTACAGAGAATTACTTCCTCCCTCGCAGTACAGAAAGTATGTGCTAGTTGGCCATTGGCTGTAGTCTTTGTGTTGTGTTCAAGTGCAACTTTTTGACCCAGACACAAGAAACCTGAGGCGACGCAACAGTTGGCCTTCATCGCCACGAGTTCTTGAATGTTGGTTTGGTGTATTTAGTGGCAAAGTACAGCCTCACAGGACATGGTTGTAGAGCCACAGCAAAGCCCCAAGACATTGTTACATTATTAGAGTAAAATGCTCTCTGCGTTGTTTCCTGAACACAGCATGTAGTAGGTGTGGAGCATCAGAGCTGTGTGTGGGGGGTGTTGATACTCTCAGCATCAGCTTTTGATCAGTGAGTTCAGATTACAAATCAGTGGATAAAGATGTTTTTGGACGCCCCTCCTAGCTGTGTTTGTAGTGTCGCCCTCTGATAATCCATCAGAACAAATAACACTCTGATCTGTCTACAGATACTAGAAATGCTGAAGCCTGCATTAGCATACAGGAGATTGTTAAAGACAATGTAAAGCCCGTTCCCCATCCTGGCAGGAAACGTGTCTGAGGTTTCCCCACTGAGTCACAATCGTGTTAGCTGCAGAGTTCATGTGACAGGGTGTAATTCATCTCTCACTGAGAAGCTGACCACGCTGTCCGTGATCTCCATGCATCATCCCCATGGCTGTATCAATAGTTTATCACTACATTTCCAACATTTGTCACAGCAGAGCAGATACAGAGGCGAGTGAGATATGCGATTAAATCACGTACAGTATCCCTGTGACTCGCAATGTTCAACCTATTTTGGGTCACAGGCACAGCATCTCGTGCTCGGGGGGATTTTTTCCCATTCCCATAACTAAAGCATGTTTACAGGGCAGCAGAGACCACCCAGACTAAAGGGGGCCAAGTCACAAATGGAGAGAGACTCACACCAGTCCAGAGGATTTACCATCATCCCTCCACTCACCACTCTATCCCCCATATGCTGTCACCCATTTATTGTGACAGGAACCAATTAGAACAGCTCCAGTGTGCCTTGTTGTCAGCTGAATGGCAATGAGGTCCTGACTTAATGAATAGAAACGTGATGAAGGGCTTCTTTCAGCTTTCGTTCAATGACTGACTGACCAGCAGTGTGGAGGAGGAGCCGGGAGGCTTCTGCTCCGTTTCCACCTGTGGATCAAAGCACAGATGAACATGTGTGTCGGCCATAAGCGGTGCATATGTAGCTAAATTCTCATCTGAATACCAATTACTTAATTAATTGGACTGGCTGCTGCTCTGCATGCTGATCAGAGTGCTTATTAAATTTGACATTCGACCAATTGTCATTAGTATATAATAAAATGAATTAGTTACATCAATCTTTGTGTCTATTATATTTTCATTGTGAATTATTTTTTTTGTCACTGCAGTACATCTTTATTAAAAGTATCAGTTATAGTCATTTAAGTTACAGTAGAACAAAAGGAGGTTATACTGATGCCACCAGAGCTGAACTGACTAGTTTATTCATCAAATATTTTGTAGACAGAAAATTATCCCCTGGCAGTTTCTCAGTTGTGAGATTTTATTGTGTTTTTTCGTCTTATGGGATTGTCCATGCCACCCCTCCCCACCATCGACCCTTTGTTGGGGGGAAGGGGTCTTAAGGGGGAGAGAGCAGGTCAACAGTAGATGCTACATAGAAGTTGTATACATCTGAAAGTTTTTATTGTCATAATTATGTAAAATTATGCAAGTGTAATTATACGGTTTCTGTTTTGATTCAGCCCCTATTTAAATTGTGAAGAGTGCATGAGGGGTTATAACATTATAATGGAAGTATTTGCTGCATTTCCATGCTCAATAATGCAATAATAATTGTTGCAGCAATTTGGGGTTAGTATCATTTGTTATGCAGATTTTTTTGCAAAACGTACATATTTTTGACCAATTATGAATTGATAAACAGACCACATTAAGACACCAAGATCTTGAAGTATCATAGAATAAATTCAGGCTGTGACTTGATGCCTACAACTTTCTGTAAGAATGTTTAGGTTATTGGGTGGCGAGTAGTCCTGTTCTGGAAATTGCTCAGAAACTTCTTTATTGTCAATATTACCAAGAAGGCCATACATCCACTAAATGCTCTAGGTTTCTACTTTGTGGTTATAAGATAATGTTGCTGTAATTATCCTGGAGGTGATTTTATATCATGAGTCTATTTAAGTTTCCTTATAAATATTATTGGTGCAGAAGAATCCTGTATCTCTGCAAATATCTTGCAATCAATTAAAAAAGACATTTTCCCCCCATCATGTTGGTAAATGTCAACATGAAGCTGCAGCTTAACCTAGCTAAGCATAAAGACTGGAAACAGGGGGAAACAGCTAGCTTAGCTCTGTCCAAATCTTCCTCTAAAACTTGCTTATTAACATGCACATTTTAGTTATATACCAGATTATTTCTGCACTATTTGTACACTTTTGCTTTAAGGGGACTGACTTCTATGTTGATCACTGTGTAGCTTCATATCCAAACCACTTCTGCAACATTGCCTCTGCATGGTGAGACAAGTCTGGAAATTCAAGCCACATATTATTTGTGCATATTACAGACCACCAAAGGTTCTCAGTGTCTCATGTTTCATGTTGTATATTCCCAAATATGACATGTCGACTGCAAACGGAGGCAGAGCTCAGAGGGAGGAAGAAGTCTAGTCTTGAAGCCGTGTGCTAAATCCTGTTAAACTCAGATCTGCGGTGGGGACACGGTCTGCTTCCCCAGCCTCACGGCGCTGTAGGAGGGGAGGACTGACAGAGGTGGTGGTTGAATGATTCGAGCACCGAGGATGATTTGGCACCAATAATTCTTGATGAGCTGTCATTGGCGGAATATGAATACAAATGGGATTTGATTGGCTGTTGGAGCATTCAGGGAGGAAGGGGCAGCAGCTCTGCAGCCCAAAGCAACGAATCCAACTCTCTCCTCCCGTTTAAACCATGTCAATGAGTTTTCTAAACCCATTACTGTCACTCCCCGTTCCCTAATATGAGTCATGCACGAGTAACAGTGAGATCTATTTAGATTAATTCTGCTGTGACTGCAGCATTCCCCTGATGCAGACGGTCGTTTTTGGGTTTATAAAGTGTGCCTCTGTTGTGGAGGAGGAATTTAAAACGAGCAAACTGGTAGAAAGATTTGAGGAGCTGGTGACCATGGCAGGCGTCCCCTCCTCCCGCTTTAGCAGGTCCTTACAGAGAGTTGTGAATGAACGGATTGTTGGAGACAGTGTACAGATAAATAGCGCCTCTCAGATTTTTATCTCCCATGTCACCCCAAGAAGAGTTCTCAGCCTCACTGTGGAGACAATCAGAAAGCGGCCTTGATACAGTGAGGAGGCTGGGAATTACCAACATCCCGACATCTGATGTTTGTCACTGCTGTCTGTTCCGCTAACATATTACATTTGTTCACCTTTGGGAGCCTTAAAATGGAAACATTTCTTGTTTCTGTTCTTTAAGGCTGCTTGTCTCGATAGTATTGCTTCAGCCCGCTTTAATGTGTTGTTATTCTCTGTGTTATTCTCTGTGGCCTCTTGCCATGGAAAGGAATTATTCATCGTTTATCATCCCGCTCTCTCTCTCCCTCCGCTGCTGGAAAGCACCTTGTTGGCACGACTACCACGACCTCTGAGCTGTGAGAGAGTATACTCCCTCTGAGGTGGTAGTTTGAATCCCCGGATGATACCCTCCCTGTGAGCACGTACGGCTATAAATTTCAACACGATATATGAGTTCATGTTGTAAAGGCCACATGGAATGACGCTGGTCTATGTGTAGGTTGCCATGGCTACACATAGAAGTGGATGAGGAGCGTCTGAGCCGGTTGCCATGCTGCAGAGTCCTGTCTTCCACTGATATCTGCCGGGGAGGAGGAGGAGGAGGGGAGGGGTATCCATGCAGAGCATTAATGTGAGTGTAGTGCGCTAGCATGGGGATACGCTGCTGCACACCAATTATGACTAACATATTCTGGAGACACAGCCTACCTCGCTGAGGGTTGTGGGTACGTGTGCGAGCTACTTCTTCCTATTCAAATCCCTTGACTTAAAATCTGACTGACAATAAGTTTTTGCAGGATTATTAGCTCGTCTTGGTTTCACTGCTGATTGACCCAGTTTCCCCTGAAAGATGGCATTGTGTTTGGGGTTGCAGGGATTTCGAGGGGAGGGGGGTCATATGCTCGGTGTCATCATAAAAAATAATATAAATGGTAAATTTGTGTGGCAGTTCAAAGATGAAAGCTCTTTTTTTTTTAGGATTTTCCACTAGTGAATGATACACATTGAAGCTAGAAAATATTAAAAGTGTTCAGTAATGTGACCGTGGCATTCATGTGCCTTGCATCATTCCTGCACTGGCTGAAAATATCCTGATACTTTCCTCACATGAACTCTGAACCCTTGGTTGCCTTTCTCTCATGGCATGAAATTGAAATCTCGCAGCGGGATGAGGTGGAGGGAGGAGGGGGTGTTGTTTTCCCATGTACAACCATCTTCCTCCCTCACATCCTGAAATGTAATTGGGTCGTGGAGGATGAGAGACACAGGAAAGGAGCAACAGTGGGAATTATGTGGTGGCTGATGGCTTAGAATACTAACATGCTGGAGAGGATGCTGGAAATAAATCACCCACTTTCATTTGGGTCATAAAGATAAATGGCATTCCCATCACATCAATTTACTGAAACGTTTACATCCAAACCAGGCGCACCTGGACCTTTTTGGTTTTATTAAAAATCAAACCTCTCTGATATATCAACATATTTACATTTAAGAGCTGATTTAACACACAAATATGATTGTAAATTGGTGTGATGCTGATTTTAAATATCTTTATTATCACAGCAACCACCTGTAATAGGCCAACTGCACAGGGCATGCCTCAGCTTCCCACTGACCTAAGTCAGGTATATCTTAACAAAGTGTTGCAATTAAGAGTGCAAGAAAATAGGTGAGTAATCTTACAGGAAAATATAAATAAGTAACTAAAAGCAATGCATGAAGGCATATGCGCAAAATTAACATAGGCAAAGATTTGCTTCCCATTCACTTCTATTGTGAGTGAAAGGGCAAATAAAACATTTGCTTCTGGTGGCAAAGCAAATTTACATTTTCACACTGTGTGGAGTTTAACTTTGGTGAACTTTGACCATTGAAGCCTCAACCAGTAGAAAAGAAGTATGTGTGGTTTACCCCTCTGGGCTGTTGTGTTCTCTCAGTGAGCCAGGATGAAGGAGGCATTGACTGTTGCTGTGTCTAACCAGCTGGTATTGTATGATGTTGACCACGAATAATGCCAGAATCTGTCTCTGCTTTTCAGTATACATTTTCATATTGCAAAACCAAAAACCACAAGAAATCAAATGGATTACAAACCAGCAAACTGATTTTCATGTGCATCACATTCTGCACGGCCCACGATCGGCATCGCCTCAGCAGGTGATCCTCACTCGTCACCGTGCCCTAAACCAAACAAAGGAACTATTTTCTTATTATTATTATTATGAATGCTGCCTTAAACTTGCCAAAGAGACTAAGCCTTAAGATCAACATCTTAGGATCCTGTTGTCTGTTGAGGATTTCCGTGTGCAGCCACAGCCAGCGTGTTTCTTGTTGGTCTCGTCTGGTCTGCAGCAGTGTTTGGTAACAGTGGATTAATGAAATGAAGGAATGCTTGTACAGAACCATCCCAGGCTTTGTGAGGGTGATCTTAACAGCGTGCTCAAATTAGATATGCATGATGCATCTGGTAGGCATGTGCATAACTAAACCTTGTGATTCCCTTTCATAACTATTTGTTGCACATTTCCTTTGAGAGATACTGCAGCTGAAAGAAAGCTATTTTTAGAGGAGAGCCTGGGGGATTTCTATCGCAGGAATGTGAGCAATTGGTCATTGTTTAAATGGTTAATACCTCCATCATGTCTCCTCTGTATTTTCTGTAAAGGACCAGCAAACAGACCTGCAGTAAACACGGCTTAAGTCGAACAATCCGACATAGAGAAACCTATTCACCCTGCATCATAATGCTGTTTCCTGGAAGGACTCACAGCACAGGGCTACAGATGAAAGCTGCCACTAATGCTGTCATGTTATGTCTGACACCATTATACCGGGCTGCTTTCTATACCGCGCACAGGTGCATTGGGAAAAGTGATGCCTTTATAATGGGTCCTGTTCCTATGGTTACCAAGATGGATGTGTCTTTGTGGAAGATCCTCATGTTTGTTTGGTTCAGGCAGCAGCGGAGTCGACTCTATCTGCCCATGCGGATGCAAACATAACCTGTGATCTCTTTGTGGGGCTTTGTGAGTGACGCGTGGAGGTGGCTCCTCTGACTTTTCATGCACATACATTATTCCATTGAACGGCGCCCTTTGATGACAGCGTTCTGATCCTTTCATTAAGCTCTTGAACTGTGGCGCTGAATCCCACTGACTTCGCTGCAGCGGGGTTGGTAGACATCACAGTGCATGATGGGTGTGGCAGCAGTGCTATCCTCCACTCTCTCTGTGATGTCCTCCTGGTCTCAAATAAAGGTTGAAACCCTCGTGGGAACCGGTTCGCCTCAGCAGCTCCACCGCAGCGCTGCCCCCTCTTCTATGAATTATGAATTTCTCATTGAGATTCAGAGGGCTAATTAACATGTCAGACCCTACTAGCGGTGTGATATCATGGGATTATCCTTATCCTGTAGTGCCTTATTTTACTCCAGGTGCTCCGGCTTCACCTTTCCTGCCCTCATCTCCTGAAATGTTCTTATTAGTCAGAAAGGTGAGCCGCTGCTGCTGCTGCTGCACCGCATATGCTGCTCTTCTTTTGCCGTGCTTCAGTGGTAATTAAAACAGAAAATCGCCGCATTTCACCCAAGCTCTGTTTTCGGTCAGGGCTGTAGCTCTGCCTGCAGTGAAGTCGCTCCCATGATGCATTTGCTTGACATGTTGCGTATCAGAATTCCTTTCAGCTGTACCTGTGCAGCTGAGTCTGCCTCCCACTGCTGCCTGGCAGTAATTGAATTTGGGGTCTCTTGGGTAGATGGAGGAGATGTGAGGGAGGGAGAGTGAGGATGAATGAAGCAGAGATGGAGGGAGTGTGTGTGTTCGTGTGTGTGTGAGAGAGAGTAAAAAAAAATCTCAAACCAGTAGCCCCAGCTGCACATAAATGCCTGCTGGATAGGTATTGACCCGACAACATTCGCCCCTCTTACCCTCATTATTAAACTGGGAACTGTTGCATAAGTTTAAACAGAGAAAAGAAAAGCAGAAGACTTGATCTGTCCTGTTTTTACCTCTTCTGTTTAGGCTCCTTTGAGCTTTAGTCCGGGCATCCCGATTGTTGAGCTTTTCTCTAGCTGTCTCTATTGATAAGTGATGCACGGAAGTCCAGCGCAAAAAGAATCAAAGCCCTGTCAATGGAGGCCAGTGTGGGAATGCCCCTTAATAGATATCAAAGGATGTGTCCCAGGGGACGTCCGCTTTCACACAACCAGTGGGGGTTGGTCTGTTCTGGGCATTTCAGGTCTCTAGAGTCTCTCGAACGGCAGCGGATGACTGCTTCAGAGTATCTGTCATTGCAAGGGCTTGCAGAATAGCTCGCTCTAACAGGCTGCTGTCAAAGTCCTAATGAATCCTTCCTGTTTTTGTCCTTGTGAGATGCAGAAGTTGAATAAAAAGGTCAACCATGTTAAGTGCTCATATATCCTCCGTCCGATTCACATACTGCAGCTCAAGTTAAAGATGATTAAATTGTGGCACTATGCTATACAAACATTGAATTTAGTGTGAATTCTCTTATTTTTGCCTACATGTATGTTCTCTTTTTTAGAGCGCTGGAATGATTGTCTAATCTTGTTTTTACTTTCTGCCGGAGACGCAGGTCTTGTGGTTTTCGTGTGACTCACTTGCTTTATTTCATTTGAATCCATTACGTAGAAATGTTGTCTGGGTGCTCGCTCACATACGCTCCACTGACCTCCTGCTAAACAGACAGACAGCACAGAAGCATTTAGCCTAATAAAGATATATCTGGTTAGTGAAATTACACCTAAATGACTGCAATTTAAGTGAAGTGGCTACACTGCGCAGTCAAATGTGAAACATGTGGTTTAGATAAGATTATAGCGAGTTGTAAAGTCAAAGTGTTGATGCTAAGTAACCAACAGTATGATTGTTTGATGAGTGTTAGACCCTTACTGACCTTTTGTTGATGATAAAACACACATCACATACAGCATCAACAGGTAGATAATTTAAAGATGACTTATTATGCTAATTTTCAGGTTTGAATTAGTATTTCTACCTGTATAGAGACCTGGAGTCAGCGTTGGAGACAGGGCCTCGTTCCTTACTGTGAGAGTTGTTCATTGGCACATGCAGCCAAAAACATTCTGCATATAAAATTACCCAAATCTTCTGCATCTGTTGGCCCGTAGAGAAAGAGCCCGGGTGTTTCCTTTAACCTGGCATCCCAGCTGCTCCGTCTTCAGCTCACTCACATAAACAGAGAAAGGAAAATATCTCTGAACTCAGCTGCTAGTGATTTTTTCAACTTTTAGGGCATAAAAATGTTCATACTGGGAAGATGACACTTTTACAGATGTCTTTTTCACAATAGAAGTCTATAGATAAAAGTATTTCTGGGCCCTATGGCATCATGTAACAGTTGTATTTCCACCATTGGGCCACTATGTCAAATTGTCTTCAAAGCCCAGCACTGATCCTGGTCTCTGCATCTCCATATAGCCAGGGAATGATTATAACAGCGCTGTAGCATCACTTTAAACCTATATACAGTATAGTTGTCTGATTCATCAGATGCAGACTGTTGGTGTAAGCCATTGTTCACGTGTCTCATGCAGCATTCTCCGTGCCTTCAGTATCTCCATTATCTGTTTTGCAGGGACGCTGCTGCTTCTTGGGCTTTGCACCACCCAAGATAGTTGTGATTGACAGAATGATTATAAATACAGCCAGACCTTTCTCTCTGGGTCTGGGAATGTGGGACTGATAGTGGTTGCGACATCAAAACCTTACGGAAGTCCTGATGGCTCTTTTATAGACACAGTTTCTGATAGCAGGCTGTTTGCATTTTTTCCTTGGATTAAGCTTTTCCTGGGATATACACTCACCAGCCACTTTATTAGTTGTACCTAATAAAGTGGTGTGGTCTTCTGCTGCTTATCTGCTTCAAGGTCGGACATGTTGGGCATTTAGAGATGGTCTTCTGCATACGTTGGCTGTAACAAGTGGTTATTTGAGTTACTGTTGCCTCCAACCAGTCTGAACATTCTCCTCTGACCTCTGCACCAACAAGAGAACTGCTGCTCACTGGATATTTTCTCTTATTCGGACCATTCTCTGTAAACCCCTTGAGACGGTTGTGCGTGAAAATCCCAGTAGATCAGCAGTTTCTGAAACACTCAGACACCAGCAACCATGCCATGTTCAAAGTCACTCAAATCACCTTTCCTCTCTATTCTGATGCTCCGTTTGAACTTCAGTAGCTCGTCTTCACCATGTCTACATGCTTAAATGCGTTGAGTTGCTGCCATGTGATTGGCTGATTAAATATTTGCCTTCATGAGCAGTTGAACAGGTTCCCCTAATAAACTGGCCGCTGAGTGTATACAGCAACAAGATCTGCTTTATAATAAAAAAAGGCATGGAAATCTCACTTTTACCTTTTAATATTATTATTATATAAAGTAAAACCTGCAGGAATGTTTGGTTTTAATAGCAGCAAGTGGTAATTATACCGTTCAGCTGGGAACTAATATTAGCAGACAGCCTCTTAACATATTTCTGATCTGATCCTCTGAACTGAACCTCCTCTAGAGAAGGAAGCCATGGTGCTGCATACTGTAGGTTTCCATGGAGATCTCCCCCTGGTTGAAAAGTGAGCCAGCATTGTGCGTTTGAAAGCCCGGGCTGCACCCAGCGCTGGCTTGCTAACTTCACTTAGAGGGACAAACCCCAGGCCTGCATTCAAACCCAAAACACTGGAGAGGGAGAATGTCTCGTGCCTTAAACCTCTTACTCGCAGAAACACTCATGTTCACTTCTCATCTATTGTTTATGTGTTGTTGAATTAGTCAGAGTGGGTTGTTTCTGTCTCTGAGAACCCTTAAACTCCAGCACTCTAAAGCCGGAGTCCAGCGCTCCCATTTCCAGAGGCAGGACTGGGAGCGAGTGTGTGTCCTTGCTGTTCGGCTTTAGGTCAGGCTTATTCCAGAGCACATAGAGATGGTTTTGGGTGTGCTTGAGCTGCCCTGAACTGGGTGTGGCGTTTGCACCCCCATGTATTTTAGCGTCTAAAAACCGTGGTTATGGTCACGGTAATTGCAACATTAGTACACGGAGCTAAATGCTGCGCCTCTAAAAGTAGAGCGCACATTACACCAAAGAGTGATTAAAATAAAAAGATAATTACTCACTATTTAACCTCAGCCACGTGCTTCTCTTCAGCTCCAGATGACTCCTCTGTGTTTTTTTTTTTTTGTCAGAGATTAGGAATCACAATTTTCCTTATGTTGCCATGGTTACTGGTCTTCCAGTGGAGAGGAATTGGTATTCTGTAGTCACCGAGGCCTACATTCCTGCTGGACCCGGTGGCCTGCAGACATGGAGCAACAGCTGCCTCCACAGAGCCCGAGTCTGCTCTCGCATTCGTTTTCCGGCTTGTGTTCGTACCCCAGTTCTCCACCGACCAACCTCAAATGTGAGATTTCACCTCAGGACAGCGTCCGCATTTGTCACGCTGTGGACATCGAGCGCTAATGCTCCCGCCACGGGGTGGTTCATGCAGAGGGCTGAAGGTTTAAACTGTGCTACATTAAAATGGGCGGTGTGAGGCTGCAGCCAATGTTATGTGTCAAAGTGACTTGACTCCTGGGCCAAACCGTTCAGGTTAGAGCCTCAGAAATGTTTCTGAATAACAGAGCCAGAAAGTTATATCGGTTGACTGATATTATCGGCCGATATTGCCTATCAAAGGTGTACATGCTGTTTGGTATGCGCTGCTATGAAAACTTTTTTTACACAATATATAATGCAGAAAATGTTGCTTGGTGTGATTTAGAAATGGTGTTCACTCTTATTTTTTTTAATTCTTTCTTTTTAAATTGACCGAACAGTAATGATGGTTAGCTATTTATTTTATTCCTCTTTTTTTCTCAGTTATCATTTCTAGAATTGGCTGACACTAATTGGCTAAAACATTATACATATATTCACACAAATATTGTGTAACAATATTAAATATGGTGAAAAGTTGGTGCACATCCACAAAAAAAGTTAGTTTTCATAACAGTTAAAAAAAAAGAAGACTATCTTTCACTATATGTGTTATCGATCAACGTTCCCCCTCTGAAATCAGTATCGGCATTTGTCTCAAATATCCAATATCAGTCGGGCTCGACTGAAAACCATACACATATTTCTCAATGCAGTTCTCTGACCATGAAGTTTACTTTCTTAAAAGATTCAGATTCACACACACACTCTCTGCGTCAATGATACACTATAAATAAAGATATGTCTCCGCTTCCTCCCACTGTATGAAAAAGAAGCCAAAATATCCTGGACACCAGCGCTGGTGAAGGCATCTATGCATTATTGATAAAGTGGTGTACCTCTACACCCACCCGATCAATGTGAGTCAATCACAGCCCTCAATCACGACATCACACCCACTTTTCATAGCACTAATTTGAACAAAACATATCAGAAAAATACACTTGAACATACATGAGTGTGATAACAGCGTTTTTTGTGTTACATTGAGAATGACACTGGCTGACTTTGGTGATCCCCTGATTTTTTTCAGCTGTTTAATAAAACAAAAATATTGAAACAGCTGATCAGTCATGTGGGTTAAATGTTCACCATGTCAGAACTTATTTGTAAAAATCCATCTCCTGTTTAGCACATTAAGTATTTTATGAAAAAGACAGAAAGACACCTCAGGCGAGCATAAAAATTATTATGCACATTTATGAAAGTTTTATCAAATTTTGGTGTTTCCCTCAAGCTATTCTCATGTGAATCTTTAAAAAATGCACATTTAGATTAATTAAATGAAGCACGACTACTGTGAGGTTGCCATTTATAGTTACAGTAATGTGTCTTAACGCTATTGGATGGGTGGCTGTGAAATCTGATACCTTTGGCTGCTTGTGTTTGGTGCTAATGAGCAAATCTTAACATACAAACACATCATAGTGAACATAGTAAACATTACACCTGCTTAGCATCAGCGTGTTAGCATTGTCATTACGGGTATAGTTATCAATAAGGCTGCTGTGCTTGTGTGTAGACAAAAGACTCTCATTAAAAATCTGTTCCTGTCTCATCCGCCGTGTCCAGAATCACTGGCAGTATTTTTATTTCTAATGACCACCTACTTTGAATTCAGTGAGCATCTTCCTGTACTCTGGTCATAGCAGTGGAATCACGGGTGCTTTTTATAACCGAGAGTGCTTTCTTGGTTGTTGACCTTAATCCTCGTCCGCAGGAAGTGCAGCCTCGTCTCTACATCTGCGCGCTCTAAGGTCAACTATATTCTGACAGGGAAATCCCAGCGCGCCCACACACAGGCCGGGTGATCATTTAAGGTTCATTGTGAATACACTAAAATGCTGAAATATGAACCTTGACTTATTGATTTTTGGTCTCTGGGTATTCCTGGAGATGGTGTTTCTGCAGCTATTGACTAAATGGTTTTTAAATGAAGGATTAGCTTATGTTTGCTCTGATATAATTGCTTTTAACCTGTTATATTTTACAATAATTGGCAGTTTTTCAATGCAATTTAAATTTAGCTAATTGTTACTTTACATCACATTGAGTTTGCATGTTTTCCTGTGTCTCTGTGGTGAAATTGGCTATATTTGACAAGGTTGGGATCTCAGGTCACAGCAGCTATCATGAGTACAGTAACTGGACTACATCACAGGGCAGAGGGCCTCTGGATTTGCCGCACTGACGGATAAGTAGTTTAGGGCTAATCTCAAGGAGGCCAATTGATTGGCCTCACCGGCAGAGCAGCGTGTGCAGCTGTCATTATTTATTACTGGTGGAGATTATGCGGGAGGGAACGTGCGACTGGATGGTACCAACAATCGACGTATTCCTCCAGAGACCTGCCCGCTGCAGCTCTGTGAAGACTCTTTATCACAGCAGCTCCCGAAGCCTCATCTCCTTCACATTGTGTCCTGCTTAAAATAACCTGTGGAGGTCTGGAGAGAGGTGCAGGGACAGGAAGCTGCTCTCAGCCTTCAAGTGAGAGTGTGTTGATGCCACATGCTGTCTCGGGACAGCACAGCGAGAAACCACGATGTTGCTGCTGAAAACCAACGCTATGTGTTCGTCTTCATACCACACGTCAAGTGCCGTATCATTCATCAGTTTAAGCTGCATTGAACCCCATTCACTCATCAATTAGAGTCAGACTGTGTGTTGGCCTGTGATCAATCAAATAAACTGAAGGAATGATTGAGGGATTAATAAAAAAATGAGAATCATCATTAGTTTCGGCCTTAATTAAGAGCGGGTGATATGAGTGTAATTATCTGTCATGGTATATGTATTCTTTAATGCTAAAACTATTAGTTGATTAATCCATTAGTCGGCTGAAGTGAATCTTAATGGAGAGCTAATTTAATGATTCATTTTTTCAGGAGATTACAGTTTTTGGTTGGATCCAGCTTTTTGTTTTTGAGCTGTGTTTTGTCATATATGTTAGAATAACTATAAAAACAAGCAGTTTGAATATGTGTCTTTGGGTTGTTAGACCTTATAACGGGAATGTATTTGTTATTATTTTTTCCTTTATGAAGTGGGGTCCACACCACTTGCAAATACAGTTCTATTTTTGCATTTGTTGTGAATATAAAATCTCTGAAAAAATTACATTGAATGAATGTAAGAAAATGTTATTATTTTAGTATTCAAACAGCTTCTTGCGATGCCACATAATGCTTGACTTTCTGGCTCTTCTCCTGCCCTCATAAATGTTCATTGGGGTTGAGGTCAAGTGACTTTCCAGGAAGTAAATGACATTCAGGACTTCAAGACCTTTGAGGTGTGTTTGGGGTCATTATCCCACTATAAGTCCTTTTTCCACAAAGATACAAAGAATAAAACTAGTCAAAATGTCTTTTTACAATAACATCCGGGTGTCCAGCAGGTTATTTTAATTGTTATTTCAAAGTATACACATCCCATTCATCCAAAAAGCATGTTCAATTGTGCCACGTCTCATTATAACAATATTTCCACTAATGTTTTAGACCTAATTTACCTGTTGGACCACAACTGTACCTAAAAAATAGCTGTTAGTTTGATTCTGATATGTCACTTTTGGATGGATTTGGTTTATGAAAGAAGCTCAAAGTAAAATAAGTATGTTATGGTTAGAAATAACAGCAGAAATAAGTTTTTTTTATAGAAATGTTTATATATCCTATCTACCAAACCAGCCCTAATTGAACCCAGTGTTGAACCCAGTTGCTCGTGTTGACTTTGTTGAAGCTGCCTCTTAAGCATGTTTACGTGTTCGGATTATTAATGTCTTTGAATTTGGCAAACCAGGATCTACATAATAATTATGTTCCTATTAATGCTTATGCACCGCATAATAATGACACCCCATATTATTCCCGTGCTCTCTCTGTTGCTCCCTCTCTGTCTTGATCCCTCCGACACACCAGCAGACATCACAGTGATTATGTAGATCAGTGTGTCTGCTCCGATATTAGCAAGCTGCTGTTTATTCGGGCAGGGTGGCACATTTACTTATCCTTAATTAACATACCTTGGATATTAATGTTACCACAAGAATGTGTCCCATCTGTTTTGCATCTGATGAATATGTGGGGTTGGAGGTGTTGTATACCTGGCCTGTCACTGATCCGTCGGAGCCAAAGCCCGGATCGCTAATTCAACAGCTGCTTCCTAACCGAACCCCGACATTACTTTCTGATATTGTCTTACAGTCCCAGCAGTGTCGCACACTTTGATTAGGAAACTAAATATTGAAACAGTTGGTTTCGAGGCGTGCCCGTGGAATTGCAGACGCATACATTTGTGATTACTGTCCCGCAACTGATCTAAAATGTAGATGTGAGTGGGAGTGTCACGCTCAGTGGAGACGTAAATGATACTGGTGTGCACCGGCGTGGTAATAGGTGCATGAAACTGGAGCACGGCTCGGCCCGGGCTTTGGCGTGGTGGACTGTGACAGATTGTGGATTGGATGTGACTTTTCAGGGTTGCGGTTTTTCCAGCTTGTTATGCAGAGGACTGATGAGGACTCGGTGCCATTATGGAAACATTTCTGTTTTTCTTTCTGATGGATTTTTGGGCTGGCGTTCCCTCCGATGCACGTCATGATGCTTTGTTTACACTTTATCTTTTTCCAGTGCTGGTGTGGTTAAGTGTCAGATGTAATCTTTAACCTGTCGTGGCTGTATTGTCCACCGGAGGATCTCTTTGATTCACCTCTCCGGTGTATTTTATAATAAGGCCATCCATCCTGAGGGTGAAGCGCGGCACGGTTGGCGCGCCTCCTGACCGCTTAATCAGTCCAAATCATTAAGAATTACCCCTTTGACACGTTTTGTATTCCGACTTTATATGAAAGGCTTGTCTCTTTCTTGGCCTGACCTTGTGGGAGTTGTCTCTCACGGTTACACTTAATTAATCTCTTAATTAACCTATTGATTGCCTTCGCTTTCACAGTTAAAGTGCTCTACAGTATTCACAGCTGTCTCTTAATTCTGGAGGTGGTGGCACAAAAATGACACAAAGGCACTGTAGTTTTTCCCTTTAATTAATTTGATACAAATCAGAATTCTATACAGTCATTATAGAATAAAAAATAAGCATTTTATAAGAACATAAGTGCATGTTTTATCACTTAGGGCCAACTATATGTCAGACTCGTAATATTGTACTAATTCTAAGAAATTATAAAGGGGGGAACCTTGGGAAGCAGAAATCCATGCATGAGAATAAATGTGCTTTTAAAAGCTGATTGAAAAGAAAATATCCAAACATAACTAATTTATATCATTTGAAGTTGGAACTATGGGAGAAGAATTCATTTTTGTAGTGGTGAATATTTTATTTTGGGAACAAACCTCTTTTTCAAGTCATTTCATGGAAATAATGTGATAGCCGTTTAAAATGTATTATTCAACTCTTCAGTCTGCTTTTATGTAGCTAAACTAAATGTGGAGTTTCTGCCTAAATCTGAAGTGACGTACCCCCTCCTTTCCTGAAGTGACAGTAATCCCAGCTCAGGGAAGGGGTGCAGGAGAAACCCAGCATGGCTCCAGAATCTGAAGCGCCCTGAAAAGGATTCAGGCAGATGAAGGAAAAAGAGGCCAATCTTTTTTGGTAATTCCAGCTGTCTGAAAACCCCCTCTTGCCCTCTGCTTATTTTAATGATACTCCATGTTAAGCTCAGGCGTGATAACATTTTCGGCTGTATGTTTAACATAATGCCTTCCTTGATATTTGCGAGCACAGCAGAGCACGTTGGCATGTTTGCCTCAATCTCTGCTGCAGCTTGTTTGCACCAACGCCGCAAACCCACAACTGTTAGATCTGCCTTCTGATTTATGGCGCTCTCACTAACAGTGGGAGGTCCTCGCACAAATGCACAGAGCTATGCGCTGTTAGGTATTCAGCAGCACAACGGTCGCTACAGGACGCTTAATTATTCTTTATGCAAAATCAATATGTTTCCTGCAGCCCAGACAGGCTGTGAGCAGCGTAGGCCGGCAAAGTGGAGACAACTGTCCAAGAAAGCAGGAGGAGGAGAAGGAGGAGGTACGGGGGAGCTACCTCATCAGCCCCTATTGAATCCAGGGGACATTATTTTCATGGTTGTCCTCTCCGGGCCTGCAGGCTGGCCTCCTGTGACAGAATCACTCTGACAGCTGTGGCAGCCCAATCATCACTTTTCCTTTCTTCTTTTTTTTGTTGATATTTTTCATCTGCGGCTTGGAAGAAAAAAACAAATGAGGGAAAAGCCTTGATACATAAATAATCTAATTACTCAGGATATCTTGTTAATGTAACTATAAGAGCCATTTAATGTTTATTGTTGGCATGTCATATTATTTTGGAATAGATTTACCAGTAATTGGAAAATTAGCATAACAGTAACACTGCTTCAGGTATCCTTTTACCGAGTCTGGGGCTGGGTTAAACGGATCATGTTTTAGTTTAGGTATAATTATATTTAAGCTGTCCTAATTATGTGCGCACTACTGCAAACATATGCATGGTCACACGTCCGTATGTGCTGTGAGGGTATGTAGGTAATTTGACAGGATTATCAGCAGGTCCGCCTCCCTCCGCTGTTCTCTCTTTGTCAGCTTCCCGCTGTAGTCGAGTCACCCTGGGAACCTCTGCAGCACGTGACCTGAATCTCAATGAGCTTTAGCTGCCATTGACCTCTCTGTCCTACCCTTCTCTTACAGCACGGTGCATACACCTGCTGATGTGAGCACACACTCACACCACAGCATGGGGAAAGATGCCTCCATGTGCTGCAAGTTAAATATCCAAGCCCTCGTTACAGAGAAGCATCCTCACTGCTTCTCCTGTCTTAGCTTACATTCCCTATTACAGAAGCAGTTCATGGATGTGTCCCATCCTATCACAGACCTCCTATCTTATCTTAGAAAATTCCAACTATAACTGTAAATTGGATTCTCCAGTCGACGCTTGTCCTGTCATGTCTACATTTTGGATTAGAATGTAGCGGGAGGCTTCAGAGATGGTCAGTGCATAATAAAAATGGCTCTCGCTCATCACTGGCTGGATGGCTTTGATGACGGGAAAAGATAAGATAAGACAAGATAAGATATTCCTTTAATGATCCTCATGGGGGAAGTACAGAGTAAAACTGATAAAGACAATACAAATAGAATAAGAAATAAAAATAAGAATAGTATAAAATAATAATAAAGACACAAAAAATAAAGATAAAAACAGACTTCACAACAGTCCTTCTGCCATTTTTGGCAGGTCATGTGGATTGAGGACAGGGTCTACACCTGCCAACTTGTGGCGAAACAGTGCAATCGCTGGTTTTCGACATCGTGATAGAAACAATGTTGTTGTGGTGATTTATATCATCATTATGGCAATGAATTACCACATGTTAAAGCCCATTTTTGTTTCTTCTCCATCATTATTATGCAGAGAGAACCCTGTCCTGAGCTGTTTCACTTTTATATTCTAGGTAATGGAACTTGGAGAAGCTTGTTTCACACCAGATTTTTTGAAAAATAATTTTGTTAGTATGTGATTGGTATGATTAATTTTAACAACATAATTACAAATAACAATATCTCGATATATGATTTAATTAAGATATGATTCCACTGAAGTTTCCTAATTATAGCCCCGCCTTAGCTTGAACTGAGATAAAATAGGATTACAGACATGGGAAGTTTTTGTTATGAGGCCCCTGTTTTGCTTTCTTGCGTCTGAGCCCGTGGGAGTATGGGATGGGCAGTTAGTGCCGTCTTCACACATGTTTTCAATAACCGCACCGGGAGGATCCAGTGTGGGAATGTATCTTCCTGCTACTGTAAGCAGTTCAGTTATCTGAGCCCAGCCCTGAGCAGTGCTATCAGAGAGCAACAGCGCACTTAAAAGTATCCAAAATCATTGCTACTACTTCACATATGCCAAGTTGTAAAAAGTGTTGAAGTCACCAAAAGTCACTTTGAGAGTGTTTCTTATCGCTTTAATAAAAATCTACATTTTGATATTTTCTAAGCCTATTTGCTGTTTTATCAGATGAGAACTTGCGATGGTTGGATTCCCAAACCTGACCTTTTCCTTCTCCATTTGCTTATTCTGTTCCTTAAATGACTCTCTTTCATCTTCGACCTCCATCAGCTTCCTGTGATGCTGCTGAATGTCACAGCTGAAAACCTCCCACCATGAGGTGATGGCTCCATTATATATGAAGGTATAACTGAACCAGCAGGGGCCACTGCACCAGGACCCAACACAAGACTAAATGGATTCAAATTTTCCAGTCCCTGCTGATATCCGTTCAAACAATGGCTGTCCACTTGGCTTGAAACAACCCTCTTCTATTGTCCTCCCGCCAACATGACTCCCATATTCAACCATTCCCTTTGTTCTCTCTTTCTATCTGGGGCCTAAAGGCATTGGCAGTCTGTTTACCACCCATGCCACCCTACCTCCACACTCCCCCGGGAGGAGTTTGGTGAGCGCTGCCCGGCTTGGCTTATTGCATGTGAAGTGGACCATACCAACAACTCCTGCAGGGGAAGAGCAGAGGAAACCCAAAGCTACTTTACACCTGACCTTTATGTTTTTGTGCTGACAGGAGCTTACTAACAAGAGGTGGGGGTTGGGGGGGAGGGGGGTGTACCCTGAAGTGGAAACCCAAGCAGACATGTGCAGACATCGCTGTCATCTTTATTTAGCCTTCCTGTGTCAGGCGGTGCATGTGGAGGTCAGTGTAGCGGTGCGGGCATGTAGCGCTCATACACATGTAAACAGTAGTAGCATTCTATGAGTCTGTGTCCAAAGCCCGGACAGACCCTCCCAACTCTGAGACTGAGCGCGCTGAATCAGGATGCATCGTCTCACTCGGGAATTGGCCGCTCCTGTGTAAACGAGCGCCAGTGCTTTTATAGATAGAGGTCATAAAAAGAGAGATTGGTGACATTTTCTTGGCATTGTAAATGATGAAAGAAATGTCAGCTGCTGAGCGTGATGTTTCTTCAGGACTGTAACCTTTCTGGGGGGGGAGAGGCCGCGTGGCATGTATGGAGAAAGATGAGAAATCATGTGTCAGCTGCACGTCGGAGTGAAGGAGTCGCAGCTCCTGCTTTGTGGGACTGTTTGTCTGCACACTGCACAGAGGAAATTTGATTATTTTTTGATGATTCTTGTAGTTTAGATTTAGTTAAGATTTGCATCTAGATGAGAAGATTAGAACTCGACAGTCGACAAATATTGTTGGCAGATATCGGCCTATCAAAGGCTTATTGGTGTCGGTGTATATGTTGTCTGATATGTGCTGTTATGAAAACTTTTTTACACTATATATAATGCAGCAAAGTATTGCTTGGCGTGAGTTGGAAATGATGTTAGCTATAAATGTTTTTATTCCTTTTTTTAAATAGTCAACTTTTGACTGAAGCGGAACATTAATGGTGTTTATTTAGCTTTTTATTTTACTCCTATTTATTCTTTATTTATAGAATTGTCTTACATAATACATTGTTTATTCAATGTATAATAATGTATTACAATGTAAGGTTACAGTTTTATTTTTGAGAAAGTTGCCTTCTGGGAAAATTTGCAGAGTGGTGAAATCCACGTTAAAAAAGGGTTTATTTTTTATTCCAACTCAAAAAAATTACTATATTATCCATCCTATTGATTATAGATTAATTATCCCCCCAAAAAAATATCAGTATTACATCAGACCCATAAATTCCATACCGGTCGATCTCTAGAGAAGGTGAAATAAAAAAGACTGTCTCGCTGCAGGCGAGTCATAATAAGTAGAAATGAATGGTTTGGTTAAGTACAACTGACACAGTAAACAATCCATTGCCTCAGGTTTTGCTTCAATTATGTAGATTAACTTCGACCTTTAAGCTAGTGATGGCAATGTCAGTTTGTTAATCATTTGAACTGGGTGGTAATGTTAAAACCACATGTAATAATCCCCTCAAAATATTTCACATCAGATATTTTGAGGCCTCTTCATTAGGTGAAGTGTGTACCTAATAAAGTGGTAGTTTGGTCTTCTGCTGCTTCACGGTTGGATGTGTTGTGTGTTCAGAGATGGTCTTCTGCATACGTTGGTTGTAACGAGTGGTTATTTGAGTTACTGTTTCCTTTCTATCATCTCTAACCAGCCTGTCCATTCTCCTCTGACCTCTGCACCAACAAGGCTTTTTGGCTCGCTGGATATTTCCTCTTTTTCAGACCATTCTCTGTAAACCCTGGAGATGGTTGTGTGTGAAAACCCCTCTAGATCAGCACTTTCTGAAATACTCTGAAATACCAGCCTGTCTGGCACCAACAACCATGCCAAGTCACTTAAATCACCTTTTTTCCTCATTCTGATGCTCCGTTTGAACTTCAGCAGCTCGTCTTCACATGTTTACAGGCCTATATGCATTGAGTTGCTGCCATGTGATTGGCTGATTAGATATCTGCATTAACGAGCAGTTGAACCTGTGTACCTAATAAATTTGCCGCTGAGAGTTAATTGGTGTATGCCCAGATGTGTGTGTATAGTATATGTATCACAATATCTCAATATATGATTTCATGCCGATACGATTCCATTGTCATTTTGAGCCCATTAGCACGCCAACATTAGCATTTATCTCAAAGCACAGCCTCACACATCTGCTAGCCTGGCTGTAGACCCGCACTATTGTGTGTCTGACAACATTTGGCAGTTACATTTGGCAGCCATTACCAGCTATCAATAAAGTGTGCTATTGTGTGATTTCTGATGTGTTAACAGTCCATTGAAGACACCCCGACCAGACATTGAGGCTGCATAGATAACTGCCAAGATGCTGTTGTGTAAACCATGAATAGGCCTTTTTCACTGGAGACATTTTGATACTGTATGTGACCCGGAAAAGCACAGGTGTAAGTAATAAAATGAAAGATTCCAGTTTCAGGGTCCTGGCGCTGCACATACTAGCTACAAATCAGATGTTTTAGGGATTTCTTCATGTTTTTTTCTTTACACAACAGTTGCGTAACACACTGCTCTTGCAGGATTTCCCATCATTACATTGTTGCAATTAGACTTGAGAGACTTTAGAGTGAGTACATAGTGTCCTCGAGTGCCTGCGTCATGACAGCAGTCAATCTCAGCGACTTGTTCTTCATTAACGGCGGCGTTCTCATTGTGCCGGCTGCAGCAGTGTCAAATGGCAGCGCCATAACTCCGGTCTGCAACAGCTGCATTTAATCAAGTGCTGGCTGGCTCTAATCAGCCTCTGCCTTACCCATCTCTGCTTGGCTCGTGGTCATTTTACACTGACAGCAGATTTATAAGGCTGCATATGAGAGTGGCCCGGTGAGACAGAAACCCTCTTCAGCGTTCACTGTATTCAGCTCAGTTTCCTCTGCTGCTCCTGATCCTGCAGCTTCCACAGAGAACCAGTGCAGAAAGCACGAGAAGCAGAATTTATACAGATTCTTCTTCTCTCTGTTAGAAAGTAGGGCAGCTTAATTATGGCAAAAATCATAATCACAGTTATTTTTCTCAGTACTGAGATCATGATTATTCAACACGATTAAAAAGAAAAAAGGTCTTTTTGACAGTGGATTTTCTTGTACTTCAAATTTAAAGACATGCATTGAAATACAAAAATTACAATAAAAATAAGATAAATTGAATAAAGAAAAAATATGTAAAAATTTAAATAAATTAGATAAAAAATTAATTAGATCAAAATAAATAAGCTTGGTTGTCATTTTGGTGCACTTACACATCCGACTAAAACTATTAAACATGAAAGAATTAAATGTATAATAATTTGAAATTAATAAGATTGAATTCATGTAATCAAATATGTAGCAGTGCACTGCCACAACCTAAACACAAGCTTCTAAATATACATAATAAATATATAATTAATAAAAATTAATTTGACCAAAATAATTTAGTTTAAATATATAGTCTTGAACTTCCACAACCTACTGAAAACCAGTAAACATAAAGAAAACATATAAACTATGTTCAACATTTTCAAGTCAGTAACTGTGCACGCAGAAAGGATCATCGCTGTAAAGGAAGAAATGGTGCGCTGACTTTAAAACACAAGACAAAACAAGAGAATCAGTGTGAAACAGTTTGTGGTAACATAATGATTTTTATCTTGATTCTCTTGTTTCATAACCATTGGAAGCCAAAGTCCTAATTAAAAATAAATGACCACTAAATGCTCAGCCCTACCGAAGGTGCAGTGTGTGTGTGTGTGTGTGGGAAGTGTGTTTTGGCTGATGGCCTTTCTCCCCCCAGCCTCCTTGTGGCCTCCCTCACCGGTGCCATCACCATATGGAAACAGCTGGTCCTCAGTGGTGGGATGCCCTCTGCACTGCGTGAGGCAGCCTGGAGAGAGAAAGTGGTGCTGCACGCAGGAAGGACAGACCCGGGGAGGAGTGGAGAGGGTGGGCGGCTTGTTTGGGGAAGATTAAGGATTCGGTTGTGGAAGTGTAAACCCTCTCACTAAGCTGGTAGAGCTTAGGTTTTTATTCTCCGAGCATTAATAGGAACACTGACAGTGTCATTCTTTGCCTTTGAAACACTACACAGATTTACAGGCATGCAAACCGCTTTATTGCCAGATGAAAAGAGGATGTCAACACAGTTCAGCTGGATGTGGGGGATTCTTGTAGTAGCTTGTGCCATAGCAACTTACTGTCCCTTTGTGCAGAAGAAGCGGAGAAACTCACTGAAACGCACTCAGACGCAGCCCAGGATCATTATCCAAGCCTGCTACTATAAACACACTCTGTAGCTGTGATTCGCTCCACACTGGCGCAAACCAGTCACGAGGAGGCAGCCATGCAGAAACAGGCTGGTTGTGAGCCTGACAGAGCTCTGTGTCTCCTCTCCTCGGGGCGTCTGTAACAGAAGACATGTTTCAGTGGAAATCGCTGACATTTCTTTGACCTTCCATGGGAACGTTCTCGCTCCAGAGTCCTGGTGGCTTTTTGAGGTTTTTGTGTTGTCACATCGCAAGTGGGGCGGTTTAAGTCAGTCTTCAAAGTGTTTATGTGTGCTGTGTGTGTGGGGGGGTGAGCGAGGACAGAGGTGGTCTGGGAGACTCTTTATCCCATCCTGATACTGTATCAGCCTCAAAGGCGTCTGGTCCATCATCAGTGACAGCAAACGACACTGAAAACACAGATCAAAGACGGGGTCCCACCCCCTCCAGCTGCAGCAGCTTTTTGTGGCCTACTGTGCTGTTGAATGCCAGGACTGAAGGAGGGAGGAGAGCAGAGGAATTTAGACAGATACATCGTCTAATTCGGTGACACGGGGTGTGACAGGTCTACAAAGTGTTTGTTCCTCCCAACTCTTTTGTATCAAAGTTTGATCATTTCCTGAAGTTTGCCTGTCCCGCATTTAAATAAGAAATGTTACTTGCTGCTGAGAGCAAAAGTGTTTTTTGTACAGAGTAGTGTTATTTCAACCTTTGTTCCTTTTCTTCCTGTTCACAGCAAAAAGCCTCGGGCAAGATGCTGTTTGACCTGGTGTGCTCCCACATGAACCTCATCGAGGGCGACTACTTTGGTTTGGAGTTTCAGAACCCTCAAAAGATGATGGTGAGTGAGGGTGAAAATGAAAGTATGATGCATACGTATCAGAAATTAATATTGCTTACAGACAGAGTGATGATCTTTTTTTTCCCCCCACAGGTTTGGTTAGACCATATCAAGCCCATCATCAAGCAGGTCAGACGTAAGTGTTTCTAAATGGTCTACAGGCCTTTTAAGTTTTTTTTTTTTTGTTTCACTATTTAATCTAGAATAAGAATGGTATTTTGCAACCAAGCAAAGTCCAATCTGAGACTTACACTCAGTGGCCAGTTTATTAGGTACACCTAGCTAAAACTAATGCAGCCTAATGCATTAGTTAGGTCACTGGATCCCAAAATGAGGGTCCTGAACCCCAATACCACCAAAGCTTCAAAGGGGGCTTTCTTGATTTTAAGGTGTGTGAGACACCTTTTTTTTCTAAGAAAAAAGCTTTGAAATGTAATTTCAGTGAGGAAAACTAAATTAAGTAGTTGTCTTTAAAGTTTTGGTTATTATTTGAGATATAACCTTGCAGGATAAAAGCATAGTTGCAAGTATGCAGTTAAAACAACCACAGAGGGAAACGTTGTCAATCCTCAGAAAAAAACCAGGAAAAGTCATTTCTGATGCACAGAAAATGATAATCTGCTAAAAATTTATCCATATTGCTTGTTGCAGTTATTGAGTTAAGGTTTGGGTTAACTGAGCAGTTGTTCTATACAGTTATTTACCTTAAATTAAATGTGAAATATTCATAAAGTCAGTTTACTCAATGATAAACAAAGGTTGGGAACCACTGATCTAGGTGTACCTAATAAACTGGCAGCTGAGTGTATTTTGTGTTCTTACAATCTCCTTCTACCCACACAGGACCGAAGCACACGATCCTGAGGTTTGCTGTCAAGTTCTTCCCCCCGGACCATGCCCAGCTGCTGGAGGAGCTAACACGGTGAGCTTACCTCCTTTTATCTCTGCATCATGTATGACTTCCAGTTGGCATTGAAATGTGCATTTATTTACATCTTGCCAATGCAAATGACTTCAGCTGTCTCTGAAAGCGATTGTAGAAGCATAAATGAAACATGTGCTCCGGTTCCCTGCAGATTTATTCCCGCCTCAGCTCTGCTCTTGTGTCATGGCTGCCATGTTTCTGATTTAGCCCTCTGGAGATAAGCGTGGAGCTAATGATTTTCTGGCTTCCTCGTCGTGGAGCGGGCTCATGACTCGCTTTCACGGTCAGAGTGGATAAATAATAGGCGTACAGGAAATAATATACCTCTGACACGCCTGTATGTGTACTGTTAAGCTTTATTAAGACCTCACCTTTATTAAAAACCTTACTTCAGGTGGTTTCTCATGCCAAGCTCTATTAGGAGGAGCAGAAACTACGTATTTGGCGTCACAGTCACATCAGCTCCATTGATGAAATTACAGCATCTCTTATCCATGGACCTCTGACTTTAAGGGGTGCACTGCTCCATTCATTTCTATTTTAAACTATGACTCAATTTTCATTATTTAAACTTATTACTTTACATTCTATTAAAACCTAATTGGTTTCCTGTCTGGCTTTCATCCAAGAGAAGCAGCACAGTAACACAAGACAGTCTGTAAATCCTCCATAATTGACTCAACTTATTAATTACTAAATCCAAAATGTGCACCTGGGCCAACTTCTTTTGGAAGTCTTGTGTGAAATTAAAAACGCCAGGTTACTTAATTTAATCAGAAATGAAGTTCCAGCAGCTCCCATTGGATGTCCTGTTTGAATCGAGCAGTAGAGCCGACCGATGTGGTCAGATACTGATTTTAGAGATGAAAATTCATAGATATGGTGGACAATATATTATTTTTTTAAGCTGTAATGGAAATAGACCTTTTTATGTGGATTGTGCACTGATTTTTCACCAATCCACAAATGTACCCAGAGAGCTACTTTCTCAAACATTATAAAATAATATTCAACATTTATTTACGTTACACAAACAAAATAATAAATAGGAGGAAATAATGAGCAAAATATACATAATTACTGATCAGTTTCAGTCAATTGCTGAATATTTACAAAAAAAATAAATAAAGCATGAGTAGCTAACCATCTCTTCATCACACCAAGTAATTGGACACCATATACACTGATATGCCTTTGAAAGGCCAATAATATCGGCCGATAATATCTGTCAGCTGATGCATCTGTCGGGCTCTAATGAGCAGTACATGGTGTTTCTAACTGAGCCTCATCTGATCTTGCTCCAGGGCTTGAAACCAACCACCACATCCCCTCTTCTGAATCTTTTAAAGCTGCTTGTGTTTGTGTCCAGGTACCTGTTTGCCCTGCAGATCAAACAGGATGTTTCCTGCGGACGTCTGACCTGCAACGACACCAGCGCTGCGCTGATGGTCTCCCATATTATCCAGTGTAAGTTCCTCACGGCTGTTTCCTCATTTAGCTCAAACAGATAGCTGTCTTTGAAGACACATTATGTTTTTTTTCCCCCACACAGAGCTTATCATCAAACATTGTCATATAGCACACTGTGCACCATTGCAAATTGATTATCTGTGTGTTGCTATGGATACCTTTGAGTCAGATGCCTGAACATAATCTTGCAGAACTGCTTCAGAGCAACCTCGCACATTATGGCAGGAAATACTGAGCGTTTTCATAGCCTGACATTTCAGAGTCACAGTCTTTTAGCCAAAAGGGATTAAAGACAATATGAATGATGATGGGAATCAGTCTATATGTAAAGCAGACAAGAGGGTATTTTTATAACAAGATATTATATAAGAAACGTCTTTGGGGGAAAGGTCTTCGTCCCAGTGGAGTTCAGAGACTTTCAGAGTGTGTCCCAAGGAGCATTTAAGCTATTCAGGTGGCAATCAACTTCCACATTTTTTAAGGCCAGAACGTCCACTCAAAGTGCTGATTTTGGCCACTGACAGACTCACATTGTTGTTATAAGTGTCTGACAAGATTACCAAAAAAGTTGCTGATATGCTGCCATGCTTTTGAGTGTACTAATGACAACACAGTTACTTTAGCTAATAGCCACCAGCGCTCTGTCAGCAGCACATCACTCCACTCTCAAATCATTTTTTGGGAAAAATGTGCTTAGGTGAAGAATTTCTCCTAAAAAAGGTCATAAGGTTCAGTCTATGGACCAGAGTGACTTCAGCCTGTCGATACCGTACAAAGAAGCTCGAACAAATCTGCAGATTTGTTGGTGCAATTGAACTGTTTTTAGTGAAAATCTTTTATTTCTTCCTGCAACAAGTCACCTCTCAAAATATTTCTCAGTAACACTTTCCATAATGTTTTCACTTATAATAAGAATGTGTGTAGCACTTTTTGTGGATGCTGATTGCAGCTGCAGTTGTCAGGTGCGATTACATTGGGGCTTGTTTGGCTACGGCGCTCTCACTTAACGCTGGAACATTAAAAAAAAAAATGTTGTTCCCATCAGTCACTTTAGCTTCTCCTACACAGAGATTCTGCAATATTGCTGTAATTAAGGTCCGCTATCACACCTGCTTTACTTTTTTACTAATCACACAACAGCAGTATGCAGCCACTCAGTGTGTGGTTTTAGATGTGGCACTTCCACTTTAATGTTGTATTTTTCCTTGTATTTTTCACCTTCGTAGGAGGTATTTCTTCAATAAAAATGAACTTTTTCCTTTCTTCTCCCCCACTTTGCAGCTGAGATTGGGGACTTTGAGGAGAGCCAGTGCCGGTCACACCTCCTCAACAACAACTACATCCCAGATCAAATGCCCCTGATTGACAAGATCATGGAGTTTCACTCGAAGAATATGTGAGTTTGCAGAACAGAGGTGCTGTGTGGTGCGCACACATCTTAAAATAAGGCATTTCTTTGATGCAGTCAGAGTTTCTTTTCAGCTCCACTCATGAGGTCACTGAAACCATGACCGAACAACGATTATTCACTCCAACCATGAACAGGATCAGTTGTTTCAGAACTTGTGCATGTCCCGCGGCGAAGTTTTATTATACAGGTGGCATGTTCAGGAAGTCAACCGTCGAATGAATGGGTTCTTTCTCAGGAGTGCTCTGTGCAGCTCTTTATCATGCATCAACTTAGAAAAGCTCGTCTTTGTGAGTCATTTTTCCAGCTTCTGGCCAAATGTGGATGCAAGTTTCTCTGCTTTTCTATCAACAAAAGGCCACATTTCTCCCAAAAAGGGACTGAAATCTTCCTCCTCCCACCAAATGACTCACACAGCTGTTGTGAGCTGGGTTAGTAGGTTAAAAACACAGATTTTCAGATTCTATTCTCACATGTCTAATGCAGGAGTTTGTGTGAGGTGAGGTATCTACGAGTGGTATGCTGCTGGGAGTATATTACTGGCTGCTTTCCAGACCTCCTCCCACCATTCTCCCGCAAAATGTCCTCATCAGTGCACATATTTCAATCCGAGCTGTGCCTGTCTCACCTCAGTGTTACAGTGGGCCATGCCAAAGGTGGACACACAGTGGGCGGCTGCTACATGAAAGGAGCTCCATTAGATTCAGCTGCTCGCTTTCATTTGCCGTTTTTTAGGCTTTTTAAGTGCGTTTTTACTTGATAACTCTTGCTGCAGTTCTGCTGGCTGGATGCCACGCTGAATTAAATCTCTTATTAAGCACCACACTCAGGAAACAGGAAGGCTTATCCACTGATAAGCGTTAGGAAAGTTAGTTAGTGTGTGTAACCCCTCCCCCAACCTTCCACCGCTGCTCCAAAAACTCCGATAAACATTAGAAACCTGGATCCACTCAGACTCGGTCTTTTCACCTCAATTAGTGAGACACACAGCGGGATGATAAGCCAGGATTTAATTTATTTGTCCAAAAATATTCCAAGAGGATAACGAATGTTACAGTCTGCTCTTGTTAAGTCAAAGTGTTAAAACCTGGAGGTAAGATTAGCTCTTTAAATTCTGCTGCGTCTCTTTTCAGCCTCCCTACTGCAGTCTCTTTTTCAAAACACATACTTTTGCACAATACTAATTTATAGATTTAAGGATAAGGTCAGTGTCTTTGGGTATATTTTTCTGAATGTCAACAAATCTCACGATAAGACTAAAACCAATAATGAGCTCGTCTAACGCTCTTTATTTCCTGACTCGTCTGCCCTTTCTGTGGCTCACAGCCCACAATTATTCCAAGACATAAATCTTTAAAAGCCCCTGTCAGTTTTTTTAAAGGCTAAGTAATTTCCTAAAACAGATGGGCACTGTAGTTTATAGCAAATGTAGCCGAAGCATAATTAAATAGTGCATTTCTTAAGGACTGTTTATCACATGCAGGCTGATAAACATTTGGTGCTTGAGGGAGTATCAGGGTCAGGAGAGACGTCCTCTAAAAACATGAGAAAAGGAGGAAAAAGATGGGCAAAGATTTTGCAATGACATCGCTATACAATACACACCTCAAAAAACCCTTAATTGGGCTCTTGTAGCTATCGCAAGACAGCCAGATACCTTTAGTTTGGACTCTGTAACTGCCATACATACATTATTCTCATACACAGTCACATACAACATGTCTTGGGCTTTTTTAGCATCACCACTGGGGAGTATTTACAGTAGTGGTAGAACAACTAGTTGGTTGGCCAATTAATCCAAGCCTCCAGGAAGAGCACTGGGCTTTGAAGCCAATTTGACCACAAAGTGGAATTATACCTATATAACAGGTCATGGATCTGAAAAAGACTTTTCCCCATTGACTTACACTGGGAGAGACTGAGACTCAGGCAGCTGTAAATAAGTCAACATCAGGCAATGCGTCATGCTGTTTTGAAGTGTAATAAAAATTTAAGGTTACCTTTGGATAATTATTGAGTTAATACAATTATTAATTTAAGTGCACTGCAAACAGATTCAGATCCAATTAAGCAAACAGAGTCAGAGCAAATAATTACAGTGTAAATACATTTTAATTTCAACCCGCAAAATTGTCTTATTAGAATTAAGATACAAAACAAAAACAACAAAATGTTTGCATTGTACAGTATATTGTCAATCAGCTGCTCTCTGAACAGTTGCATCACTGGCCAACCACTGATTTACAGCAGCTGGATGATGTATAGAATTAACTCAAATGAATCACAATATATTAACATTATAATAAAGAAACTCCAAGTGTAGCATTGTGGCTTCTCTGTGTGTATTAATGTTTTTGTTGGTTTTGGTCTTTTCATTGGATGAAAAAAATGCGATCTCACTGGCCTTTTTCTTTGCTTTGACTCATCACGGTTGTGTCTTGTGTCTCCAGAGGTCACACACCAGCAGAATCAGACTATCAGTTACTAGAAGTGGCGCGCCGGTTGGAGATGTATGGGATTCGCCTCCACCCTGCCAAGGACCGTGAGGGCACGAGGCTAAGCCTGGCCGTGGCGCACACCGGTGTCCTGGTCTTTCAGGTCAGCCACACAGTTTGTAGGCCAACACGAGGTGTGACGGTGTAAGACGTCATCTGCCTGTTACAGTAATGAAGGAGGCTTGTGGGTCGTCTGTGTCTCAAGTTCACGTCAGTTGAAATATTTCTTAGTTAAAAACATTTTTTTGTGGTATTAGCAATATTTTTCCTCACTGCAGGGACACACAAGGATTAACGCCTTTAACTGGTCTAAAGTGCGTAAACTGAGCTTCAAGAGGAAACGTTTCCTCATCAAGCTGAGGCCAGATCTTAATGTAAGTGATGCCTTTGGATCAGGCTGTTTAAAATGCAAAACCAGTCACTGTTTGTGCTGTAAGTTGGGTTTAATGTGTCCCTCAGAGTTCATATCAGGACACTCTGGAGTTTCTGATGGGCAGCAGGGACTGCTGTAAAGTCTTCTGGAAGATCTGTGTGGAGTACCACGCCTTCTTCCGCCTCTTTGAGGAGCCTAAGCCCAAACCCAAGCCTGTGCTCTTCACACGAGGCTCCTCCTTCAGATTCAGGTCAGTTAGCTTCTCACACAGCAGCGTCTCACCGTCACTTAACGGTCTACTACCAGCTCATTATCATCTCTCCTGTACCTGTCTCTGCAGCGGGCGCACACAGAAGCAGGTGATTGATTATGTGAGGGAGTCTGAGTTTAAAAAGATCCCGTTTGAAAGGTAAAGGCCTCTGACATCTTTTGACACATTTAGTCTTGGCAGCGGTGCTCCCTGTGTGTAACACTGACCTTCAACATCCTGTCTGCCAGGAAACACAGCCGGGTCCAACACAACAGTCGGGTCCAACACGATATCCGCCTGTCGCCGCTGCCTTCTCCACGCCACCATGAAGTGCCAACAGAAGTGAGTGTCTCTGCTGATAATTATCTCAATATTCCCCTTGTGAATCTCATTATGGTCATTATATTGTGTTTCCTTTTACAGTACAAAAGCCTCAATGGCTTGTTGTCAAGTTTTTGATTGAACTCCTCTCACCAAAACCATGAGTTTATTGAAATATATTATAATCTGCATTGTACAAAACATTACACTGACTTTTTTGTAATTCTCAGTAATTTTTCGGAGTCACATTTCACTCACTGTGGCCTCATTTTCACTGTAATATAGAAGTCCTGCACCTCTATGAAAACAACAGAATCAGAGCTAGAAGGAAGAAGAACTCAGAGATATCTTTTTTGCATTATAACAGAGTTATAAAGTCATAAATCATGTTACACATATTGAACTATTTACATTTTTACAACCTCTCTTGTCCTCTCCTCTCTGCTCTGTGGTCAGTGAGTTTTTGTCACATGACTGTTGGTATCAGCCAATGGCATCCCAGTTGCAGTGAGGAGTGCATCATTTATTTTGTTGTTGTTTTTAAAGGATATAGTTAGTGAAAAAGTTGATTTTATTGTATTCTTTTTCAAGTGATTTTGATGAAATATCACTGTTTTAAGCTTCGGTTACTGACATTTACACAAAGGTCATTGACAATCCTGGAAGTTCAATGAAAGAATATATTTTTGATATGCATTAGGAAACATGTTCATGTAAGTCTGGATCAGATCTTGGCAGTGTGTGCTGCAGGACAGATCCTGAGTCTGCCAAGGCGAACAAACAAGCAGCTGTTAACCCTCCTGTTAAAGCCCCATTCAGTGATGGCGTTGTACTGCTGGTGACCTTCGGCTGCTGCACAGTTTTCCTACTTGCAGATCTAGTTTGCACCCAATGTTCACATTGACGAGGATTCCTTTTTCTGGAGTATTGGTACATTTATTGGCATATTACCACCACTAACTGTCAGTCAGTGAAACTGTCAACAGGAATGTGTATTCTGCCACCACCGTGCACATATGCTGGTACATGTGGATCCTCAGCGCACGCTAGTAGAGCACAAGAAACAAACCTGCTTATCAAAAGAGTGCCACATGGACCCACAGGTGGTCAGAAACTCCACAGGCCACCGTCAAGTCAAACAGAATGAATGAAAACATTAATAATCAAATGAAATATAGTCATGAATAAAACGCTGTAATTCTCCTCCTGTGTCTCTCTCTGTCAGACTGGTGCTCCCGGGGACACGGTGGACTCTCCTTCTCGGCGTCACTGGAAGGAGTCGGTGCTGGTGAGCGCTGAAGACCCTTCGAGGACAGCGAGGGCGAGTCCGTCTCACCAGAGGAACGGCCACGAGGACAGAGCGGGGTCTGTGTCCAGGCCCGAGGAGAGAAGAGGCTCCACGCGACAGACCCACCCGGAACATCTGAGCTCAGGTCCAGCATCTCGGGCTGCTGAAGGCAGCAGCTCCCCTCTCCCCTTCATTGACTGCATTGATGTAGACAGTGAATATAACCAGGCGATAAGTTTGAATCACAGTTTCAGGGAGTTTCAGCCCATGCTCCGGTCCGGCTCTGGGAGCGTAAACGGGCCGCTGCAGGCCCAGCAGGAGCTCTTTCTGGGTAGGATGCATTACAGGGAGTCGCCTTCCTCTTCTAAGCTCAACATGAGCCACGAGTTGGACAAGCAGTCGTACCAGAAGCTTGACCAGAGTCTCGTCCATAGTGCTCATAGTAGAGAGAGGCACTGCAGCAGCCCTCTCACAGCCCCACAGATGAGGGGGGGCATCATCAGTCCCGCCGTGGACAATCACCAACCGAGCTCCGTCGGTTACACCGAGCAGAACGGTTACAGCTCTGCTCCCCCTCACTTCGAGGAGGGAAGATACTCCCCCGTCCCGAGCCGCTCCCCTCGGTTACAAAAGCTCCACAAAGCGCGTCACCACCCGGAGACGGACCCCAACCAGCGAGCGTCCTCCCCGGGGCGTGAGCCGCGTCCCGTCCTGTCCCGGGCCGAACGCATGGCCGCTCTTGAGCGCCGCATGGTGGCCAATGGCCTCTCAGTAGCGGGCAGGCCCAGGGCCGGTCCAGGAGCGAAGCGCTTAGGGCAGGCCGGCGTCACACATGTGGGGCCGGTTCACATGAACGACTGCGCCGCCACCAGCGGCTCAGAGTCCAGTGAGTCTGAGGCGGAGGCTAACAGGGGGAGCTGCAGCAGCCCCGTGATGGTTAGTAGCCCGGTGGAGGCTAATTCAAACTCCCCCATACCCAGGAACAAGTTTTCCTTTGGCAGCCTCCAGCTGGATGAGGAGGCAGATGAGGACGCTTGTAACGCCTTCAGTGATGACGATGGCGGGCAGGTTTTCAGCTGTTAGCGCGCAGAGAGCCTCAAACCGTCCCGGCAGGGAGGGAGCTTTAGTTTGGGTCCAGATGGTGTAAGAAAAGCAGGGTTCAGTGGGTGACAGATTATTTCTGTCAGACTCAAATCTCCACACTCCATGTTCCTGGTAGTCTTCTTAAGCACAGCACTACCGACGAAAAAAAGCACTTTTTTTTGAGCCCAGCAACACTCTGTTTAATCTGGAGCCCTTCACTTTCAAGGTTTTCTTGTTTGTTGCGTGGAAGAGGTTTATCTTTCAGCCTCCCGCTTCTTTGATTGTATTAAATACACAAGTGCCATGTTAGGATTTAACACTGAGTAGCAACCACAGAGACATTATTGTTACTGTTGCACTTTTCCTCACATTCTTTGCATTTATAGCACAATTAGAGTAAACTTTACACCGTGTGAGTCGTTCAGTTTCTCTGCCTCCGATGCCTTATGACTTCCCGTAGGGAAAGACACTTATCATTTCATTATTGTCTGCAGACATTTCTGCTTCCTGTTAGATTAAGTCTGATGATAAAGTGTTGTACAGTTTTCTGAATTACACACTTTCTACTCAATATACATCTGCTGTGGAGTCCTGAAAGACCCATAGATGTATAATTGCGGCAGTAATTGTTGACTTTGGAGACACTCATTGTGACTAATCCTGCTGTCTGGTTTGATTTATTGACGCTCTCGATGCTGCATCTGGCCTGTGATGATGAGAGAGTTGTATCTGAAGCGTTCGGTGTCGGGGTGGAAGCTAATTAATATGCTGCAGATACCAGTTTGAACACCTGATTCATTGTTGTTTATGTTTACTTTACCTTCTGCTGTTTGTGGATTGGAAACAGAAATGCCATGTTGTCTTCACAGAGGTGGTAGGAACCAGCAGGAAACACAGCAACAGGAGTAAATATAAGCTTGTAGTATTTTTGTGAATATGCTGCAGAAAGAGCAGCGGCGGCTTGGTCAGACTGAGGTGAAGGTAAATGTGTTGCAGTGCAGGTTTAGACACTCCACATCAGTTTACGGCTCTTCTGCTCACTGTTGACATCCCACTCTGCACTTGACTCGCGCTCGAGTGTCTCCGCCAGTAATTTGGTATCAAGCTAAGTCATCCAGCAGCTGTAGTGTCCAATAAAAACCCACCGGCAAAGTTTTCAATCTTGACAAAACGGCACTGCACTTTTATGTTCTGGTCACTTTTTCCAGATTTCTGTTTTGCACTTTGTGTTTATTTGTGTTGTTTGACAATGTGATGCTCTTTTCTGTTCTTTCTTTTATTTCATGTTCTTTGTTCAATGTAAGCACTTGTCTGTCAGCATGAAAACTGTCATATCTCTTTCTGTTTTGTTTTGTTCCCCAGCTGCATGTGAACTTGTTTTTTGTCACTCACTACAGTCTGTGTGGTGGAAAGATTACCAGTATCTGGGTTGCCTCCTCTGCAGTGATCCGGCTCACGGTTAATTATTCCAGAGCAGAGAGAACATCAGCGAGAAGATGACAGGAGCTTGGGAATATGCAGGAAAATAGATGAAAGTTTTTGGGTTTTTTTTCTGACTGTATGTGTGTGTGTACTGTATGTGTGAAAGGCAGTTTAAGGGCAACACCTCAAAGCACGGAGTCTCTCGGCTCATCCGTCACTGTCGCCTGCTTTTGTGTTGTTCTTCCAGACATTTATAGCACTGATGTGAGGCAGCGTAGTGTGATTTCATGTTTTATTTGTCTGGATCGATATGTAAAGTTTGCTTTATTAGCATATAGAGGCTGAAACTAACAGTTAATCTCTTTAGCGGTTCATCGATTAATCAATGAATCATTTGGTCTGTAAAATATCAGAAAATGAAAAGTGGAAAATGTCCATCCCTGTCTCTCAAAGACCAAAGAGATGTCTTTAAATTACTTATTTAATTCGAATTAAACCCCCAAAATACACAATTTAATATGATTTAAAACAGAAAAGCAGGAAATCTCCATATTTTAGGGGCTAAAAACAAAAATTTTTGCATGAAAAATTACTTTATAGATGAATCAATTCATCAATATTCAATTAGTTACTTTAAAAAGCTGCATAACATAAATTAGTAGCATTATGAAAGAGAACACATGTTTATTTTTAGAGGTTTCTGGATCACTGCAGTGTGAGGAATCCCGCTCTGGTGCACAAAGCTCTCCCAAAGACCTGGAAAGACATTCTGCTGCACAAAGATATTTGGAGAAGATAAGAAAAACTCCAGCCTGTGAATTTGGTCCTAAAGGTGTAACGTGTTGTTTCGGGTCTGTGGGTAAGACTTTTTCAACCACTGGTGTCTTCAGGGTGTTTTTTTTTCGATGTGTGCCGCGCTGAAGCAGCACTGAGGCGCGGCGCACATCACGCTGTTCTGCTCTGTCTGCTCTCTGCATGTACTGAATGTTCTGTAAAAAACACATCGCGCTCTCAGTCACTTCACTGTAATTCCCTAATTTAGTACGACACCAATGTGATGTTAGAGCAGATTTTAAGACTAGGAAATCCTGCAGCATGATTAGCGACTGAATTTTAAACCGGCGCATTAATATACAGTATTTTTTTACAGCTCACTGTGTCACTATTACAAGTAAAGTGATGTAAAAATGGATTTGTATTCATGGGCTGAACGATGCTTTTGTTCCCTTATTACCAACTGACTTTTTAGTGCAGCAATAACACCTAAAAGTGTCACAAGGCTGTTTATTTTAACATTGGTAAAGCTCTGTTTTATATTGAATATTAGGGAAGATCTACAGGACTGGATGAACTCACATTTCCCTCAGTCTCCCTCTAGACTCTCACCTGGCTTTTTATGCTGCTTTTCTCAAGATTTATACTCATTTAACAATGTATATATGTTCTTTTAGAGACAATAAAGATGACCTTATGAAGTGAGGCTTTTTCCGAATCTTCTTTTTGAGACCCCAGCTAGTTGGAGCTCATTCTAGATGCTTTTCATCCTTCCTGTAGCTTTGTAGTGGATGTCTGTGTATTAGACTCCTTCCCCCCGTAGAGTTCATAGTGATTCCTTCCCACACTTGGTGCGTTGTGCGTGTAATCTGTGTTGTGTTCGTGTCGACACACCAGAGGACAGCAGAGAGAGGTGGGCAAGTTGCAGCTAAGACCTAGTAAGTAAGCTCAGTGAACGTATAGATGACACTAAGTAAGCTATTCCTCCTGATCATCCTGCAGCATGTGTCTCAGCTCGCGTATTGATTGACCTTGCAGGAAGACTGCCAGAGCTGTCTGGACTGTAGAGTGAGTCATAGCTGATATTTCTCTCTCTGCACACTGCAGAGTTTTCTTGTGTGGCAGAAGAAGAAGAATCTGATCCCGGGTCGAGTCGGGTTTGTAAATACTTGGTATAGTGCGTAGTCTCCCAGTGGGGGATGTTTGTTGTGTTTGATTATGAATTGAAGGCTGGAAAGTTCAATTCATATCAAAAAGAGAGTGTTGGCGTTTTTAATTATCAATGCATCTACCAATTATTTTCTGTGAGAGTAAAACAGTGAAGGAAAAAGTCTAAAGGGAAATATTTAAATGTTTTGTTTTGTCTGACAAATGGTCCAAAATTAATCATTATTAATGAAAGAAAAGCTGCAAATTCTGACATTTCGGAAGATGGAATGAAATTACATAAAGTTTTATTTGATGATCACAACAGTGGCTGTTTAATTCTCTGTTGATGGATTATACAACATATTGTCAACTTTCCTGTGACTTATCGTGTCCCTGACTTCATGAAAATTCTCAGTGTGCCAAACTCCATCGATCCGAGACTTGAAGTGAATGCAAATGCTCCAAACATATCTGATTTCTGTTGTCTTTTCATGTCTATATCAGTCACTCACTTTTTCATTTCTCCCCTCACTCCGGCTGCTGCCCCGGTGCAGGTGTGGTGTCCAACAGCCCTCACCTGTCTGCGTCCTCTGGTCACTCCCATGGCATGGTCAACGGTCAGAAGTCCCTGGAGCTGCTCAGTCACAGCCCCGACGGCCGGCAGCCCTCCCCCCTCACCAGCCCGCTGCTCAACGACGCCGGCAGCGTTCGCACTGACGATGAAGACGAAGTTCGGAGGAAGGTTTGTGGTTTAATGGATCAGCTTCTGATGATAAAAGCAACGTTAAAGCTGACAAATACATCAGGGTGCATCAGCAGAAATGCCTGGATCATGATTATTTAAACCTTCTTTAATGAAATCTATCTTTAAAATCATGTGTCTCTTGCAGCATAATACCCAATAATCCAACTCACAACCTCACACACGAGGTCATGATCCTGTTGAGCTGCCTGCCAAGTGAGAAATCATAGACGGCTTCACACTGTTAATTAGGCAATCATAACGGTTGCATATAAGGAATATTTCATACTAGTGTCTAAAATTCAGTTATTAAGACAAAATACTGAGGATTTCTGTATTTCATCTAGAAATATAGAGATGTCTGTAATTGCATTTCAGACTGATGGCTCCATGAGGTGGAAACTCCTGTTTCAACATGTTCAATTCCCATTTACTGCGACAGTGAGGATGAAATGAAAGTATTGTGACAAATTGAGTTTTTGCACATACACCATGACATCAAAATTTGCCATTTTTTCAAGACCAGTTGGTGTTTATGGGTGAAAATTTGCAGGAGCAGTTTGAATTTCTGTTAATTGTAAAACATGGTCATTCATTATTTTTTGATTATTCAATCTGGCTGGATTTTTTGGAGGACAGTCCACAGTGACAATGCAGTGTACACTGACTTGTATGGCATTGGACTGAACTTATGTTCAAAGTTTTCTTTATTCTCACGCATGGGAAGGCAGATTTCCTCATAGGAAGCAAAAAAAAAAAAACTTAACATGCCAAACGCCAGAGGGACCAGAAGAAGAGCATCCCAGCCTCGAACCGCTCCAATAAGTTGCTTTGTTGTTTGATTTTTTTAGTTGTTTTTATCAAACTTGTGCTTCAAAGCCACTGTCATGTACTTAAAATAGCTCTGGACCTAGATTACCTGTCCTAAATAACTCTCCACTGGGACTGAAGTATTTTCCTGTAAGTCTACTTGGAGAAATAGGTTAGACAGGCAGCTCACTGACTAGACTGGCTCATAATTGGATGGTTAATTTGTTCTTGCTCACAGTCTCTGTTGTGATGTCTTTGCAGAGGTTCCCAACAGATCGGGCCTACTTCATCGCCAAGGAGCTACTGACCACAGAACGGACGTATCTGAAGGACCTGGAGGTGGTGACAGTGGTAAGAAAAAAAAAAAAAAAGTGTGTGTGCCAACATGCTGCTCCACTGTTTGTTTTCTCCTGCTCTGTCCTCTGGGGAGAAAACATTGATTATTCCGGTTAGCTGCTCCATTGCAGAGCGCCCGCCAAAACACAGAGTCAGGCAGTGACACAGGGATATTTTGGCAGATGCGATTTCATTTTTTATTCATTCCCCACACCCGCGCTCTGAAATGCATTTATCTGTCTCACTCAAGGCTGTGAATACTAAACTGTGTTTGTGTTTAAAGAGATAGATGGATTTAGCCGCATGTTCTCTCTGCGTGTCCCTTACCCATTCCAGCCTGTTCCTTTAGATTTCACTGGCTGAGTACAAGCATATGGACACCATTTCATCTGATAGCATCTCAAAGGAAATGCAGCAGAAAACAGGATATTAAACGTGCGGTACGGCTCCTTCAGCAGCCAACAAGGAGGATGTTCTCCCGGGCGCCGCTGTTGTCTGAAGAAAATGCATCAGTCCTTTTCTCCGGCTCGTTTAAAAAGGCTGCAGCGTTTCAGAAAAGCCTTTCACACATCTCATAAATATTTGGGTTGGCCCGTGTCCTCGTTCTTTTTACAGCTGTGCGTGTGTGTGTGTGTGTGTGTGCCGCCTCTCTTCCCATACACTGGTTGGTGCTGCTGTTGGGGGTGAAGTCATCCGAACAACAGCTGGCTCTTCTTTTCAAAACTCTTTTCCTTAAACCCACTTCCCTTTCCCATCACGTCAGCTGAACGAAGCTATTTTCATTCAAACACACAACATGCAGCGTTCGACTTCAGTCTGACTTAATGATAATGAACAATAGTGTTGAGAGTGATTGGCTATTGATTCCTCCATTCATGGGACGTCACAAGACTGAAGTGCAACAGCAGATACACAGATAAACGTCTTCTGTCCTGGGAAAACCTGCATTACCACATGATCTTGAAGGATCTTTGCGTGTGAGAAACTTTCTCTTTTACAAGCTTGAAACCAGAAAATCTGAACTTGAGTTACCTGAAGTCACCGTGAGATAACCATCGCGGTTCAATTTAATACTAGATTTGTCCACTTTTACAGTTTTTGCACACCAAGCGAGCTCCGTTTCACGGCTGTTTTCCGAGCCAGAAAATGTTCCCTCTCAACTCAAAGCTGAACGTGTTATTGTGACATGAATGTTTGACCTTGACAGAGTGTGAAGTGGCAACTTGAAACCTCCCATGAGACTTTTCAGTGAAGTAGGACATGGAGCTGGGCAGTATGGCCAAAATCTTCTATCCTGATATACGTCATTTCATATCTAGATGATGATATTTATCATCATATAGCATGTTTTCTGTTAATTCAATCAATCAGTTGCCTACATGAAATCTAAAGCCTATTTTTGTTAAATACGTGTTACAAAACCAATCCAGCTTCTCTCAAGGATCAGAATATAAATTGTCATCCAAATGAGTTCAGGCCACTTACTAGGAACAGACTTTTTTCATATTAACAGCACTTTGGTTAATCATTGGTTGTTTTGAATGTGTTATAGAAATTAACTTTGACTTGAGTTCACTTAAAGCAAGACTTCAGGCCAACCGTAATAACATGTCTTTTTTCAGACTAGTGGAAAGAAAACATCCAAAATACACATTTAGGTGTTTATTCACAGCTAAATGGTGGTTACCTGAGGGCATCACAGTCTGTGGACGCTTAAAAAAACGCTTTCTTTTTTTTTTATGTCACTCACAACACTGCCTTGCACTTTGAGATTTTGTTTAAAATGTAAAATGCATTACAAATAAAATTATTTATAGTTATTATTATAGCAACTTTGCAATAATTGTGTCTGTAGATGTATCCTATATTCACCTAAAGTAATGCTGCATTTGCATATTTAAACATAACATTTAGGAAAAGTTATAATACAAAAAAATTGTCTTAATGAAAGTAATTAACTGGGAATTGTCTTAGTGATACATATTAGTTACAGTTTTTACAGAATATTATCCTGCTTTATTTATTCCACGTTTGCTTCCTTAAACTCTGATGCATGTGTGTGTTTTGTGATCTCAGTCTTTCCAGAGCGCTGTAGGACAGGATGAGGCGACCCCGGAGTCCCTGAAGAACACCGTCC
>CAFUXE010000627.1:368054-378991 GCA_903364295.1 Serranus cabrilla
GAATGTTGTAACCTGCCAACAGTTTTAGTCATAAATCTTTGTTTAGCTGAGGCACTTATTCAAATGTTGACAGTTTAGGGAGTAGAATGGCTTCGAATATTATGATGGAAGTATATGGAGGCTTTTTCCATGTTGGTAATAAGATTTTACCATTTACCATTATTTGAAATGGTCCGAAATTCCCACAAAATACCACAGTAGGACACTAAGACATTGAGGAAATACATTGAAAATGTATTATGTGATTTAGTGTGAGAAAATGTTTTACATTTGGAGATTTTTTAAAGATTTGGTGATTGGATGGAGGTTACTTCTGTTCTGCAAACTGTTGAAAACCCCTTATTGTCATTATAGCTGGGAAAGCCAGACATTGGGTCTGAGGCTGATGATCCCAGAGGGCACAACAGGTCGTTTTATACAGCGAGGTCAAGTTTTAAACTACAATGACATGCTGCTATGGGGACCAACATCATCGCACATGAATAAAATGGGACTTGAATCCACAAGAGTTATACCAAATTCATGCAATTCTAAGACTGTTCAGGGATCCCAGTATGCAAAAATATTCAAATACAGCCTTTTTAGAATGGGCGAAAATAACACATTTGCACTGCATGAGAAAACCTGCCGAGAGCTGCATGGGATTAACATAAAGCAGGCATGTCTAGCACCAATCGGACATATTTTCATTTAGATATCTTGAGGTGAAAGGTCAGGGGACCCCTTTAGAAATGACCATTTTTCCTTCGACAAAATGTAGCTTTTACTGTAACTGTGCTGTTTAAATACAGTAATGTCGGCTGAGATCGCCGTCAGCCCTGTTGGTCTTTAAGGTTTAACAGTTTCTCTCCAATAATCTCTCTTCCTGGTTGTTCTGTAGCTGCTCTGGCAGACGTGTCTGAGGTGGTGGAGCAGCTCCAGGGAAGCCTGAGCAAGATGGAGAACTTCCAGAAGCTTCTAGAGCTGAAAAAGGATTTGATTGGCGTCGACAATCTTGTTGCTCCTGGTCGGGTGAGTTTAAAGCTTGGGAAAATAAACCGGCCATGATTTTTAATTCTCTGCAGCATGTGTCTAATCAGTGATTTGTGTTGTTGTGGTTGTTTTTCCCAGGAGTTCATCAGGTTAGGCTGCCTCAGCAAACTGTCTGGAAAAGGCCTACAGCAACGAATGTTTTTCCTGGTAACGCCCACTTTCTGTTTGGATTCGGTCACAACTCTAATCGAATTATTTAGTGCAGTGATCTCAGTGGAAAAATAATCATATCCCTTCCAGCTTCGCATCACATGGTGTTGGCAGATGTAGCGCAGCCACAAAAGTTCATTTAGAGGAAAAATACCACCTCTTACTCAGAACTTTGTGTTGTACATATGTGCTATGTTTTGTTGGAAATATAACTTTGATAAACAAGGAATTTAAAAATGTTTAAGTGTGCATGTCTCAGGCTGTAAAATAATGTATATAAAATCTTACTTTGTGGTTGTTATGACAAGTTGTTTGCACTTCTTTAGGATTATTTATTGGATTATATACAGTTTAGTAATTTAAACAAAATGTCAATGGTGTTTGGTTTAAACGATTATTAATATATATTTTCCTCTCTGTTGTTAGTTCAATGACGTTATTTTGTACACGAGTCGAGGGATGACGGCGACCAATCAGTTCAAAGTGCACGGGCAGCTGGCGCTCCACGGCATGACAGTAAGTGCTGTTTCTCTCAAACGAACACAAAGTGCGTCAAACGGCTGTCACCACTTTATCATTACTGCAAATAAGCCGCGTCAAACAGCTGAACTGCAGCTCTCTCAACGTCTTCCCCCACCCCAACACACACACACACACACACACACACACACAGAGACTTTCGGGACAACTACACATGTCCTTCTCTCTCACTTCCTTTTCATCATCCCTCCCTCCGTCTCTCTTTTTTGTCTATTTCGGTCCTTGCTGTCCTAGATACCGCTGCTCTCTAATGTTTTTTCTGTGTCTCTGTGTTCCGCTTCCAGATCAGAGAGAGTGAAGATGAGTGGGGTGTGCCGCACGCCTTCACTTTGGTTGGACAGCAGCAGTCGGTGGTGGTGGCAGCAAGGTAAGACAGCGGTTGTCAGCGCGCCGACACCTTCTACCAGGACCTAAAATGAACCCAGAGTGGCTGTGTTGGATACTGGTGTGGGGATTTTAGTATATTTGCATAAAGATGCAGTTAAGCCCGCACAAATACGGACAAACGTGTAGAAAAACAAAGACATATTACCAGCAATTGCGTAATTTCCACTGAGAATCATATTTAAAATTCAGTTTCTGCTGCCCTCACTTTACACTTCAGTTTAATTTCATGCACTAAAATCTCTGCCGTCCTCCAGAGAGAAGAAGAAGAAGAGAGGGAACTGATAAAAATGTTGCTATGCTCATCAAGGTCGCTTCCAAATAATTACCTTCAGCTCACGGCAATTAAGCTTGTCTGCACCTTATTTTTTTTTGCAGTTATCTGTTCATTGACTTTTAGAGACATAATGAACAAAACAACTTGAACTATATTGAAACAACATGAACAGGAAGACCTTTGAGGCATGAAAAATGAATAAATAATTGTTAAATGCTTGACTCTGATTGGTTCCTTACAATATTCTACAGTGTGTTATTTCTGAATAACATGTTGTCCTATGACCACAGTTCTGATCATGGATGCAGCTTAACATCCAAACTAACTTTTTCAACCTGTTCGCTCAATTTGTTTGGAGATAGAACCTCATATTAAATGAGCATTTTGTTAGATTATTGATTTCTTGTAAGTAGCTATGTAATAAGTTAGATAATGTACAACGAGCTGGTCATTATTGCGAAATTAACCGCTTCATGGAGATTCGAGATTCAAATACAACACTGATCACACTTTATGATGTACTGTACAAAGACAACATATTTATTGTCCAAACTGATAAACATTTGTTTTTATAAATGTATGTGCATTTATTGTCATGCTAAATTAAATATATTCTGATTTTCTTTACATTTTACACACCATCCCAACTTTTTTGGAGTAGCAGTGTACAATATTTGTTAATCATAAAGTGTGAGAGTGTGACATAGTGTATGAAAAATATAATATAGTACAATATAAATCCAGGAAATTGGATTCACATTTATTTATTTTTTTCTTTTTATGCTCTTGATTGTTAACTCTGCCGATTTTTTTCACTGTGACAATAAAGCAAAATGTTACCATCTCAAACCAACACTTCACTGATCCAGTTTCATGATCGAGCAGATGGCGTCTTTTAGTGTCTTTTTGAGGGGAATTTGGCCGGACACTTGGACCAACATGTATCCAACTTGTGACATTGTTGTTCAGTGAAGTATTTCCCACCAGCAGGCCTTCCTGCTGTGACTAATGACGGGACATGCTGAGCACTTCATCCTTTTGTGTGTTTTCCTCTCTAGTTCATTTACAGAGATGGAGAAGTGGATGGAGGACATTCAGGTGGCGATAGAGACGGCGAAAACCAGCAATGGGCCTTCATTTGACCTTCTGACCAGCAACCTGACGGACAACAGTAAGTCCCCACATGAACATGAAAACTTGACACTTGAAAAATAAATAGAGTAAATACATTGTTTTAGATTTGTGAATGACCTGACCTTGTGTGTGCTTTAGCGCCCCTCTCCCCTCATCCCCCTGCTCATTATCAAGCAGTAACAACCTCCTGACTTTCCCAGAATGCCCTGAGGACTCCTCGGTGGAGGCGGAGTCCGAGGACGACGCCTCGCTGGAGAGGCCCACGCCTCACCGTGGTAACACCATGGTGCACGTGTGCTGGCACAGGAACACCAGTGTGTCCATGGTGGACTTTAGCGTAGCTGTGGAGGTACCGGCCAAACCTCAGCACTCAGAGCTGCCTCTCCCCTTCTGCTTCACTGTTTTCTTTCTCTGTGTCTGAGTGTGCTGTATCTTAATTCACTTTGATTATCTCTCAGCGGGAACAGTATCCTCCTCCGCTGCACTCCATCATCTGTTTCCATTGTGAGCTAATGAACCGCAGTGATTTTAACCCTTCATCGGTAACTTCAGCAGACATCCAATATAGGATCCGTAGAACCACATGGATTTCTTGACACCACAGCGTCTGACCCACCAGTAAATTTTAGTAAAATAATAATAAAAAACAAATCAATTGACCTTGATTTGCAACATTAAAATTTAACATTTTGGAAAAAGTCACAAACACTTTGTTGGAACGACATTTTAAATTTCGGAGTATTTCAGTGAGTGCCCTATAAAGGACTATGGCGATTTTATTTATTGTTTATTTTGTTTAATTAAAGATACTGAACTGGTTGAAATCAGATTAGTTTCAGATTTAAACCTGCAATAACTGTTTGTTTTTTCATTTTGTTTTGTTTTGTGGCCACTTGTTGGCAGTAAAAACAAGCTGTAAACACCATAATGCTACAATTCAAAGCACAGAATAGTCCAGTTTTTGCCCTTTGACCTTTGCAGTTGATCATTCTCTCTAGATTAACTGCTGTGGGTGATCATGTTCACATTGCCACATTGTTTTCACATCATCACATTTCCTAGCAAGCGTTCTTCCTCCTCCTTACTGCCTTTCTTTTAAGATTAGAAACACAACAACTGTACAAACATATGTTTTCTAACTGTTCATACATGTGTATCCTGTTACACTTGCACAGTACAAACAGATCCATTAGTAAAAACAGCCCTACTAATGTAAAAAAACGCCACACTGCACCTTTAAACTCACCTGTATCTAAAATCTGAAAACGATGCACCTCATGAATCTTGCATCAGTTTTGTTTCAAGCTGTTTTTATATCAGATAAACGTTTGCCTGAAGTCACTGTAAGCGGTTTGCCTTATCTGCAGCCTCAGTGAGGATACTGTTCCCGCTCCTTTTGGCTAACGGTAGCCTGCCTGACGTCCTTATCTAAACTCTAAACTGTGGCTTTCCCGTGTGGCTCTGTCCTTTCTCTCCTCCCTTGGCACTCGAAGTCTCTGATCGTCTATAAATAGAGAGAGAGCAGTACGTAGATGTGCTAAACGTCCTCGTCTCACACTAACAGAGTGGATCCTGTTTTGCCCTGATCTAGTTCTGCTCTTCCTCTGTCGTCGTAACAACGTCCTCTTCACAGCTTTGCCTGGACACACTGTGGTGCCTTGGTGTTGATCCCTGCACACTGCATGCCTGTGTTTCACCTACTCAGTCTCTGTGTTTCTGTCCTTCCCTCCCTGTCTGTTTTTTTCTCTCTGTCTCTCTCTCTTTTCCCCATGCGTCTGTGCGTTCCTCCGTGGTAGAGGACCCTAGTCCAGTCAGTGAGAATAAGGCCCCCCTGGTGGGGCCCCCCAGTGGCCAGGGACCTGTGCCTCTGTCTGTTATCTGCTGGTACCGTGTTCAGAGCCTCTCCTTTAGTGAATCCTGCAGGAGTCTAGAGGTAAAGGAGCCAGGCAGTCAGGAGAGGCCCTGTGTATGGGTTTGCTTGCTCTTTATTATAAGAAGAAAGGTTCCACAGTGCTTTGTAGGAAAAACAGTAGAACAGAAGTTGCGTCATGAATGTAATTCATTGACGTCTTAATTGGTTTTTCAGAAACTCATTCGAACATTAAACATAATGTAAAAGAGCCAAAAACGGTTCCACTCAGATCCTGTTTTATAACTACTTTATCCTTTATTTATTTAAGATAATAACCCTAAAAGCTACAGTACATGTATGCCTAGATTAAAAGAACAAAATAAGCAAAAATAAATAAAGCTGGCCATGTTCTGTATTTTCCTTATTGTCAACAAATGCCATAAAATGATCAAAGACAAACATGTTTCTGCTGAAGACATGAATCTTTAAAGTCATGTTGCTAATCTATAGATTAATTGTTATAAAAGTCTGTCATTTCCTGAAATAATGGACACTGTGTATTTTTGCAATTGTTTGTCGAGCAGGAGTAAAAAGAGCATTTGTAGGGGGACTATTTTCAGCTGCGGATGAATACACGTCTTATAATATACTTCTTTAAAAAGTGGCATTTTGTCATGGCTACTAGATGTGCTCACCAGCCAAAAAAAGAGCTGTTTGCTGGATTTTTATGGCTATTTGTTAACAATATTAAAGATCAAGAACATCACCAGACTTATCCTTTAATTTCATGAATCCTTCTTTCACATTTTTGTTAAAAATCTAAGCACTGTATGCTAGAAGTGGGATTATAATGTGTAGGAATTTCTATAGTTTTAGATGTAAAACGTGTTTTTTCTTTTGTAGAATCAGCTGTCTGGAAACTTACTGAGGAAGTTCAAGAACAGTAACGGCTGGCAGAAGCTCTGGGTCGTCTTCACCAACTTCAGCCTGTTTTTCTACAAATCTCACCAGGTGATGAACATTCAGTCTCAAATCTGTTTGTTTTCGCAGCCTCGCCCACGTTCATTCCTCTGCTCACTCCTCTGTAAGGCATCACATCTCCGTGTAGAATGTCAAATCTTGGTGCCATGATCCACGTTTACACACTTTCCCATGCAGTTTTTTTATATCTCATTTTTTCCCCCTGGAACGTTTGTTGGCTGTTAAAATTTTAAACGTTTTTTTATATAATGATACTTGAAAAGAGAGCTTTTTAAAGTCCTGATGACTCTACTGTTTATTTAATTAAAGGCTCTAAAATTCAGAGACTATGTGGATTTTAAATACTTAATAAAATACTATTAACAATCTTATGTTATATATAAAAAGTATCATTCAGTTGGGCACAGGACTTTCACTTATGATACTTTTTTGATGATAATAGTTCTGGATTGTTACTTGGACTGCTTATAAATGCAGAACATTTACTTGTGACAGAGTATTTCATGGTTTTATATTGTGGTTTTGTCACATTAATTCAAATAAGCACAAATTGGAAATAGTCAACACAAACGCACATGCATCCATGTGTTCATCCATCCACAAAAACATCACAAACAGCCTCCTAGGAAAAAAACTGTTGTTGCCAAAGGGTCGAAAAAATGTTGTTGACTGGTCACAGCTAATGAAGGATTTCTTACTCTCTGCAGTACTGGAGCATTTTTTTTATGTTTCTTATTGTTGTTTTTCTTTTATCCCACATTGTTTGTGTAAATGATTGAGTTTAATTCTAATGCTGAGTCCATTTGATCTTTTCCCTCAGGATGATTATCCTCTGGCCAGCCTTCCTCTGCTGGGTTACTCAGTCACCATCCCCTCAGAGTCTGAAAACATCCACAAGGACTACGTCTTCAAACTGCATTTCAAGTCCCACGTCTACTATTTCCGATCGGAGAGCGAATACACTTTTGAGAGGTACAGATTAAAATCATCCAGGTGCACATTTACTGAATGCATTTACAGGGCCGGCCAGTGCAACCAACAAATCACACACACAGCAGAGATGGACAAATGAATTCACAACTTCTTCTTTATTAAAACATTTTTTTTTTTTCAAATGTATTAAAATTCAAGAGGTTAAAAAACAATTGCAAAGAATTCAAAAATAATAAAGTCAACATATTTAAACATTAAAAGTGACACACTTGCAAATAGCAAACTCTATAAGTAAAGACAAAGACAAATAAACTAAAATATAGCAATGAACAATCACTAAAGGAGTGCAAAATGTTCCAAATAAATAAGTAATACAAAAATGAACAGCTGCTTAACAAACAAGGTCTTCAAGGAAACGTTTATAATAATAAATAAGTTATTTGTTGTTCCCATGAATCTCACTGGATAACTCTAGTAAACCATAGTTCAAATTAAAGACACCTTTTAGTCAAGGCAACACAACAACAATATAATAAGTTATTCACACACAAAAGATTAAACTGAAATACACACATGGCTCCAATCAAAAGCCCCCAAATGCTTAAAATACACAATTTAATATTCAACTTGATTGAATCACTTGTTGCCCTAAATTGGACGTTTTCCTATTGGAGTTCTGCATTGGGGAATACCATGTAGCTGCCAGTACTGCAAGTTACCTTAAATTGGCTGTTTTTCTAAGGGAGTTCTGCATTGCAGCCCACCTCAAAGCTATTTGGTGCAGTGTGAGCAGGTTTGTTTAACTTGTTGAGCTGCAATTAAACTTCACACTATGCAAAGTGTGATTTGTGAGCAGCACAGACAGTGACACTGACCGTGTGACCCCCCTGTAGCAGTTTTAGTCCTAAACTGAACAAAGTGTTCATGCGAGCAGCTGGTCCGACACATCAGAGCCCTGATGAAAAGCCTTTCTGTGCCCACAGGTGGATGGAGGTCATCCGCAGTGCCACGCTCCCCTCCAGCGGTGCTCGTGTCCTCAACAGCAAAGAGTCCCATCCTCACTGAGTTGGCTCACCTCGTTTCCACACACCACCTCCTCCGGGTGGCATCTGCCCTTCCAGCCCCCCCTAGACTCTGTGCTTTTCTTTTTTACACATATCTGGGACATTTGTACATGTGTCCATGCACATTTGGTGCTTTTTAATGCTTTAATGGTGACATGTCCGCTGGTTTAGACTGCATCAGAGACTGCATTTTTTGGCATTTTTACTCTCAACTCTGAAACCTCTTTTTAAGGATGTCATTTTATACTGTTTTCTACTGGTCTGAACCACTTCCTATCTTTCTCTGATTTTACATTTTGTCATTGGTTGTTTTTACAGCCGCAACATGTTGATATAGATATTCCACATTATTTCTTAGATGGTTAAACTGTCACTGCATTGTCATAACGTTTTGTCTACTTTTTCATCTTATTAAAAAAAAAACTGCTGCTTTGAAAATGTCCTGCAACTTCAGTGCCAAACTGGTTTATAATAATGTCCTGGACTTTTTAAAGCTATTTTGTTACATGGGGGTTGAGGAATGTCTCCTAATACTGTATACGTTGACATTTTAAATCATGTGAAAACAGGCCACCCTTTAACTTCTAATGCTGTGTTCACATCTGGCCCAGCACAATGTGTTCTTGTTGAAATAAGATGAAAATATGAAATTATTTTTGTTGTATAATTGACATAACCCTAGGATTGATCACAGTGTGGCGAGGGGTAGCTGCCATCACAAATTAACGCCATTTAAAATAAATATTCTATTCGCTGATCTTTCTTGTATGAATACATTTTAGACTGTTTTGCTTTTCTTTTTTTTTTTTAAATATGAATTAAAGTTCCCCTGCAGCTGTATGAGAAAATGTGAGAATTGTTCATAATCATTGTATTATGAAAACGAGTGTTATGGAAAGCTTTAACGATTATGTGTGAAACAAAATAGAAACTTTCAGTTCCAAGCGTTGCCCTCACTGAACTCGGCTGCCTCCTGTATACAGAAACCAGATCTTTTCATGGGTCGAAGTGAATGGAAATATGCATTTGACAGGGTTTTGCAGTGAAGAAAATGAAATGAAAAAAACCTCAGTTCTGCTTAGAATTGCAGCGTTTTTTTGTTTTCAGACAACAGAGAGCTCTTTGGAAATGAAAGCAATAAAAAAAAACTTATTCAAACTTAGATTTGTGTAACTTGTGTTTTGTACTTCCCTGTGTGTGTTTACAGCTGTGACCTACAGATGGCATCATTGATCAAGACTTCAGAACCACCCTGTCTGTATATTACTGTATAGAAATACAAGCATAGAAACCCGTGTTTGTTCTGTACATTGATTGCACTCTTTCTAAAATATTAATGTCATGTATAAAGTATTTAAATATGCATTTATCTCTTTTTTTATTACCTCTGTGATGCCAGTGCCTGTACGGGCATGCTAAAACTAAAATAGAATATTATGATATCAGTTTACGACTTCCTACTGGGTTTAAATCTAGTGAGGCATTCAGTCAGCACGGCTTCATGCTTACACTTGTTTCTTAGTTGCATTTAAACCATCTGAAAGTCATTATTCAGCCTCTATTAGAAGAAAAAATGCAAGAAAATTTGAGAAATTGTTGACAAAGGAGAGTGATATAAAAATATGTGCTTAAAATATTTTTACAAAATTAATTTATTTTGTTTTATGCCTCACATTGTCTCACAAAATTGTGTGTAGAGATGTAGAAAGTTCACTGCAGCTTATTATTGACCTCTCCATGAAAGTACCTCTTTCCAATTAAACAAAACGTATCAAAGTTGTCCAAATTTAATAAATTTAGTGAATCAAATCTGGCCTCTTGGTTTAAAATAATTTCAGTGAACCAGCTTGATTACTCTGTATTATCTGGTGACTCAGTGAAAGTCACTCTAGTGTGAGTTAATATGTTTATTCAGGTGCCAGAGGGACAAAGGCAGTGACGCTTTTTAAACATGTTCTCCGGAGTTGTGATTTTTATATTAATCGGTGGTGTTAAAATGCAAATAAGCACATTTACTGTACTGTAAGTATGATTTTGAGGAAGTTATACTTTTATTTTATGCTACTTTATATGTCAGCCAGCATTGTGCTTTTTACTTTACTACATTTTTTTTGTCCACATTAGTTGTTTTTATTGCAGATTCATATTATTACCATTGAACATAAATCTCCTAAAACATGATGATATACTATCATTAATTAAGTTACCCAGTAGTATATACATACATACATATATAAAATTAGCTCCACTTTCACTATCAACATTAAAATGATGAGCACCATTATGTGTCAATAGAGATATACGTTAATATATCATTGTGAAAGGTAGATTCTACGTAATCAGCACCGGTACTTTTACTTTCGGTACTTTAATCATGATGCCAATACTTTTGTACTTTTACTTAAGTAACCTTTTGGATGCAGAGCGTTTAAATGTAACAGAGTACTTTCATACTGTAGTAGTAAGACTTTAGTAAAAGATCTGACTTCTTCTTCCATCTCTGGTAAAAGAAAAATATTGGTTCAGTCATTCAGACTGTACAGTTGAGTGCTTGCAGTCCAAAGTCCAGTACACACACACACACACACAC
>CAFUXE010000627.1:385083-405633 GCA_903364295.1 Serranus cabrilla
AGGTCGAGATAATATAGAGCACTTTGTCAAAAACTGAAAGGATTTCCTTCATCCAGCCTTGACCGCCCCTGGTCAGTCTACATCACTAAGTCCTGCAGGGGCACAGCCAACTCAAACGATCCATTGGGCAGCCAGACAGACGGACAGAATTTGTTCCAGTGCAAATGAAAAAGGGAATTAAATATCATAGACATAAACCACACTCGGCTTATCTCCTTTGGAAAGCTGATAGTTTCGGTTAAAAACTACATTGTGTCAGAATGCTGAGATGTCGATTTGAGTCAGACTGGAGTCAGAAGGTTGATGACTTTAGACAGCTTGACAAAATAAAAAAGACTTTCGACACAACTTGGACTTTGACACCAGAGACTCAGGCCTCACTTGGACTTTCCCCCCAAGCAAACATATGAAAAAGAAAGCAATTAAAAAACTGTGCCACTGTGTGAATTATTTCTCCACTTTTGGAATCTGTTCATGTTAACACTGTTACCAGCAAGATGATTTCCCACTTGATTTCCCAGATTTGCTATTTTTGAAGAAACCACCCAGCACTTAATCAAGTTGAAGGGGAGAACCAGGACATTCAATGACACATTCAGTGATGAAGAAGTGCATTATATATGATGAAGAGCATATTATTACAAGGTTTAGGACTTGGGACCTTTGTCTTAACTTGGGACCTGACTTGAAATTTGTCTGTCTCAATTTGGGACTTGTGTGCAAAGACATGATTCTTACTTGTAAGTTACAAAACATTGACTTTTTCCCACCTCTGCCAGAATATATTTTAAACACATGTCAAAATAAGTGTTAAATGTTCGTTTTGAGCCAAGACAGAGTCCTAAGATGGTTTGTGCGGTCACATTATGAGATTGTTTAACAATTTCCTGGCTCAGTGTGGGAAATGCGTAACTACCCTTTCACATCAAAAACCAGTGGACTGTATAATCTGCAATCCATTGATTTTTGGTTCAGTCGCCGCACACATGCATCCGCGTCATGTGCACCAACTTCGTGGCTGTTACGTAATTGTATCATTTTATATCGGCATTTCCGTTGCACAGATGCAGCCATGCTTGGGTAGCAGTATAGATGAGCAGAGTACATTTGATTTTCTTTTTCAAAACAGAAGCTACCATTGCTACCACCAAGTCTCCAAACTCTTTCCATCCTGCCTGCCTGAACAGGAAGTGCCCGTGCCTTCCTGTCCTTCGTCTTGTTGTGGGAGAGGCCTGTCTTTTTACTAGATAGAGCAGGTTTCCTGTGGCTGTATTTGGGCTGACCATAAGTTTTAGGCAGGGCTCGCTGTTAAACCGCCCACTCTGTCTGAGTGTTCTGCCTGATAGAGCAGGGCTGTTTTGGAGGAGGTTACCATAACAGAGAGGCAGAGGAGCCTGGCTGGTGGGTGTTTTCCTGTTAGCAAGTGCATGGCACTCTGGGACATGTTTTACACTTACCCCCTGAGAATATATACATTCCTCTAATCCAACAGGATTCATAATTCATAAGTCGAGGCTTGTTGCTGGGGTGCAGTTTGTTTTGAAGGCAGGAATGCTCACTCACTCTCTCTCTGACAGTTTGTTTAGTTTTTGTGCTCTCTTATCCATCCGAATGAAACAGTGTGGAATAATAGAGCTGCTGGGTGGTCGATGTTATAGAAGCCTTAAACGCTGCTTTATAACAGTCTAAATCCCTCCATACATTTACACCACATCAGTCTGAATCAAACTTCCTTCCCCTCACATCCTCCTATGGAGCCGTGGCTGCAGCACATTATCATCAACGGCTTAGCAATCAAGTGCTGTATTGCTTTGCCTCCATCCTCGAGCCCATTAGTGTTGCTATTTTTGAGTCAACAGTTCGCACACCTTAGTGCAGCTGTGGAGGATGTACTGAGTCACAACTCCCTCTGCTTTCTTTTTCCTCTGTGATTATGATGTGGTTAATCCAGTTTGCCCTCCTCTGTAAACTGATAACAGCTGGCATCATAGTCTGTGATCTCATCAAGATTAAGACTGAAATGAATGGAATGAGATTTCCGTTTAGGTATTGCACAAAAGACTGCAAAACAAATCTTTTATATCTTTATGCAGAATGTCAGGTCAAGTTGAAAAGGAGTCATACTAGCACTGTGGCTCCATTAACAGCATTTGTTTTCTTTGCTTTGGTATCAAAAGAGGTATTAAGTGTTGTTTTTTATACAAGTATTATATTAAAGTTTAAACTTCTGGAATTGTGACCATGGATGTATAAAGAGAACTGGTTAAAGCGCTGAAGCAGGGCCCTGTTCATTCCTATGAGAGTTACTCAGTGGTACATGAAGCCATAAAGCTGAACTTCCATGTCTAAAATTATCCAGATCCTCCACATCTATGGGCCCAACGAGCAAATACACTTTTTATTAACCCCGCCTCCCAGATGATCAGGCTTTGGATCATTCACATAAATGAAGGAAAATCAGAAATCCAGCTATTAGTGGCCCCATGGCATCACATGATGTAACTTGAAGTTGTTATTTCAGAATTCAGCCACAAATTGGCTTCAAATTCTGTCGTAGTTTCTGCAGGCTTGATCATGAGAGCCTTTTTTTTACTTCTATGCTTGACACCCTGGGGGATCAAAGTTGAGCTTGATTGGATTCTGGGACACCAAAACAGGCAGAAAACTAGAGCAGCGTGCATCAATATGGTTAGTGCAGCCACTTTCTGCTTTTGTGAACATGCATTTTGTTTAAAGGTACTAAAAGTTGCATGAAGTGGTTGAATAGGTTATATGAAACTCATAACCCTGAATGGTCATGGACAATCTGGACACAGTTGATTCTAATGTCACCAGTTCTCCATCTGAGCCCTGTGAGGGAGTGCAGGCCTACATGGCAGCGTCCCCATTAGCCCCAAGCTGCTTCCAACAGTCACATGAATGGCGCCATTACAAACAGGTCTTTACATGGCCCGGCCCACACATGAGCAAGTGAATGAAAGAAATATATCAAGTGTAGGTGGATGCTGCTCTGCCTGCCACCACCGATTCATCAGATTTGCGAGTGTTCGCCAGCGGGTGAAACTGGTCAAGCCTCAAGCTCCGAAAGGCAAAATTAGAGCTCTGCACACGTGCAGCGTCCTACAGATTAAGCTCATGGGATTAAGCCCTGAAAAGCACTACAGCACTCCTGGCTGTAGACCGAACAACACATCATCCATGTTGGCTGATGGGGAAATGTCTAGAAAGAGCAGACTAATGACTAGCACATTTCCTTTTAAGTCCCTGTGTGGGTTTTGTGAGGTGCATTTACTCGACGAGCCTCCTTGATTCGTCTATAAAAGTAATGTCTCCCTCCCATCCTTCGCTGCAACTGACCATTAACTTGTAATTGTGGGAACACGGCTGTTACCACGACAGAAGAGATTGGAGGGCGCACTGTATGCTAACACTCTTAACCTTGTCATTATTTTTTCCACCCAATGGATGGCATTCCCTCCATTTTTGAACCTCTGCCAATTACAGGATTTGCCCTCTCGTCTGAGTGGAGGTTCGCTTTACTTAAAGAGTGTGGAGTTGACTTAATCTTTGATGTGTGCTGCACTTCAGTACTTTGAACCTTGTGAACTGTTGATAAACTTAAAGGTATATTATGCAGGATTTTTGGATAGATTCATACAGAACTAATCCATCTAAAATTAATACTTACAACCTGCTATAAATGGATGGTGGTCCCTGTTTCTATAGAGTCTGCTCTTTGCCTGTATTTTCTTTTTTGTTTTCATTTAGCTGTGTTTAGGATGTTTTTAGGCGTCACCTTTTGGGCCAGAGCTGCAAAATTAGCAGACGCAGCACTAAATAAAATGCAGACAAATAGAGGAAGAAAAGGCCAGCGGAAAAGCTAGTTCCGAAATATGAGTCACTCTTCAGTTTGAATGTTGTGTTTACAAACATTTAGCATCAATTCCTGCATAATATGCCTTTAACATTGTATAAACTCAGTCACGATAAGATGCACTGTTCTCAAATTCTGTACAGACATTAATGGTCCCCAGACTATAAACCATAAAGATTTTAGCGATCTCCTGACTTTTACTTTAGCGCCACCCTGTGGTTGACATTTGTGTTTTTTAGAGAAATGTCCAGCATATCAACATCTGAATATGGCTAATAATAAGGAAACACGTCCCACTCGTGTTCTGTTTGCACCTGTTTGTTTTTATCTTTCACTCTTGTGTGTCACTGATGGGACTCCTGGGACTTAGCGTAAAGCGACCTGCCCGCTCTCAGTAGGTTAATCTTCTTTGCACGCCATATCTCTCCCTCTGGCCTCCTCTGACATTGCCTCGCCGTGGTCACTGACCTCCCATTCACACTCGCTACGCAAATCACACCAGGATCAGCGGAGGTCGGATGTGTTGCAGCACAGAGGGATGGATTAGCATACAATTAGCCAATACAAAAGCACGTTTCCGGTAGCGAGATTTAGAGCTAAAACCTTTGTGAAGGATCTGTGAGCAGAGAACAGTGGCGTGTTTTAACATGTAAGCATCACTTGAGGCAGAGCAGATATTAGATATGTTTGGAAATGATTGTGGAGTATTTCTTCTGTGTTGAGGATGGAGGGCTGCTGCGAAGTGTTTGGGGGACTACTTAAAATTCCTGCTGCAGTTCCTGTCTGACTGCTATCAGACTGCAGAGATGAAAGTGAAAGTTACCACTGAAGTTGTTATCAGTCAGCTGGGATTTCCCTGGAAGTTTAGGGCACTTATTTGAATTCACCCAAGGCACCAAAGCAGAGGCGGATAAACGCGTCATTATTTAGGTAAATAGATAAAAGTAAGTGGCTCCTCAGTGTGGAGTTAACCCTTCCCTACGATGTCCCCCTCTTTCCCACAGTGCACGCTGTTAGCGTAATTAAAGAGAGACTAGACTGGCTGCAGTTCTCAGCGCTCGTTCTTATGGCTTTGTACACAGTGCAGTGTGTGGATGAGACCTGCCACAGCCGGAGGGGATAAACTCTAATGACTTTTCACCAGGCCGGCCGCATAGCTGGCATTCCTCACTCTGACACACTGTAAGCCTGAGAGGGAGGGGGCGGGAGGGGCGCAGCCTACAGGAGGCGGGCCGAGAACTGGGCGGGTTTGAATCTCACCTTGTGGATTTTTATGTGAACTTGGTTTAAAGAAACACTTCCTGAGCTGGTGAAAATCTATTAAGTGGTGGGAGAAATACTCAGATCCTTTACTTAAGAAAGCATGACAATACAAAAGTTAAAAACCCTTCATTCAAATCCAACTTAAAAGGTAAAATATGTAATTTTTCGCATGAAAATCATGTCCAAACTCCTCTAGGTCTATGTTAAATAAGCCTTAATCTCATTTATGGTCCGGTACCATTCATTTCGTCCCCTGTCATCATATACCCTTTTTGAATGCATCAGCGGTGTGGTTGTCTGCCTGAAGCTGCCACAAATCCAATTTAAGCCACATTTTGAATACACTTTTGAGATATTTGTTGTTTTTAACTATATATTTTAACCCAATGGCATATCAAGGATCTCATGTTATTAGAGAAACGAGCTGAGCAAAAGTGTCCGCTGAACAGTGTTGAACATGAAAATGTTTTATTCAGTGTTTTAATCTGATTCTAATCACCTGGTCAGTTTGTTTTGGAGAGGTGGAGACCTCTGCGGAAATTTCGACTTCCGGTAAAAACCTCCTGAATGATGAACACTTAAGGAATTCCAACGACTAGAAGCTGACTGCTACGGTGGCCGACGAGGGCAAACGCAAACACTTACAAACCCACAAAACAAATTCCAAAGAAAAATGCTGCAAACCCCAAAACAACTGCAAGAGAGAAAAGCTGCAAATTCACTCCACAAGTGCGCCGTTTTGCCGTTTGTGGCGTGTTTGCCCTTGTTGGCCACCGTAGACTGCAGATGCTACAGGCTGCAGTTGGAACATATTGAAGTCCTTCTTTAGTTTTGCATTGTAGGCTGATGATTAAATGTAAAATGTCCATTTGTAGAGTAACTGGTCACTCTTTCTGTGAAATAAATGTAGTAATCCAACATTCTGTCACAGTAAATCATAATTACTTCAGTAAACGTCCTGCAGACGGAGACATTCTGTGCAATGCTGAGCACTTTGAATACAAACTTTACACAAGCTGTCTGATGTAAAAGGAATCGTTATGAGTTGCTGTAGTTACCCATTCAAGAAAAATTTACATGAAACTCTGAGCTCCCTTTTTTTTTTCTTTGAAAGCTGAAACTAGCCCATTGTGCGCTCGCTGCCCACAATAAACAAATGAGTTCTGTTTAAAGTGACAAATCCACTGAGATTTAGGGCCTTTATTTATTAAATTCCCTCCGTCTGCGGTTTTATCAGCTGACATTCAGAAAAATGAGAGGGATAAAAACTGTGCAATAGCTTGAAGACATAAACGAAAGTGTTATGCGGGAGGAAGCCAAGTGACCGTGGTAATCAGTGTTTGGTTGTTCTGTCACAGCCTGCTTACAGGAGAGGAGCAGCTTTCTCCTTGAGGCTTTGTTTTTGTTTGCTCCCTGTTTGTTTTTCAGGGACTTAGCATTGGGAGGCAGGATTGTGCAAAGTGTGCACTACACAGTGGCAGTGTCCCTCGCCTGGGTTGATAAATAAAGTTCGCTGTGTGGTGTTTGTGGAGCAGCAGCAGTGTGGCTGCCCTTAATCACACTTGTTTGTGATGGAGGAGAACAAAGTGATCCTGCTGGACTGTTGACATTCACGCGTTATGATGCGCCTAAAATGGACAGTGTTGAACATCATAAACATCTAGTGTCACTGCCTTGTTCTTCACTTCACACACCACTGTGCAGATAAACGGCTCGGTATCCCTGAGTCGACTTAATCTCATTTAAAAGCCAACGAACCCTCCCCCACTCACAGAGCAGTGTGATGAATCTGCTACACTCATAACTTTAGTTTCTCAAAATATGAGAACAGTTTGTATTTATTATAAAGTGTAGAACCCAAACAATTCAGCGGATATCGGCCTATTGGACATATGAATATCTATCATCTATAATACATATAATGCAGAAAAAGATGCATGGAGCAATTTGGAAATGATGTCCAAGAGCATGTTATATTATTTTTATTTATGTATTGTGGTCAGCAATTGACTTATACTAAACAAACAGTTCTGTTTAGCGTTTTTATGTCATTTTTTTATTGAAATGATTAGCAATTAACTTGCACTAAATATAAAATATGTTTGTTTATGTAGCTAATTATTACTTTTTTATTTATTATTAATCTTCTTAGTGTTCATTTCTAGACCAGACAAACAATGTAATACAATGTAAGCGTATTGTAGTGGTTATAATAATAGAAATAAATAATAATAATGATAATAATTATAAAGTGATTTGTATGCAAAGATAGTCTTTTCATTCTCCCTCTGGTGAATTTTTCCCCTCTAAAAACTGTATCAGCCTAAAAAGTCACATATCAGTCGAGCTCTAACAAAGTGTTTTTATTGGAATTTCCTTTGACATTGTTTCCTAAATATTTCACTCTCTAACAAAACTCTTGTTTTGATGGATTCTGATTTGATTCCATTTGGAATCTCTTCCCTGTTTTTTCCGTTTCTTTCTCAGGTGACTCACTTGAGACTCAAAAATGTCAAATCCATCCAAATCCATCTTAGTTGCTATAGCAGCCAAACTGCTTATTGTGGTATTAACTTGATCCTTGAGGCAGGTTAAATCTTACAAAATGCCTACAACAGAGACAGGATCAGCAGCAAATAATGAGATTTTTTTTGTCATGAGAGAGTTGTGCTGCACGTTGTGTGTTCCTGCACAAGAGACTGAAGGGGCTCAGCTGTTATAACTTGAGAACTAGTAGACACAGGCCATGAGTCAATATACACACTTCAATATTGACTGTCCCATTCAAGCTTTTCCCAAACAGGGATGTATCCTATAACATGTGTTTCCTCAGTCAGGAAGGGTGGGAGCCTCTGAGAGGGGGTGCCAACGAACTGTAACTACAACTGGAAGAAGGCGGTATTTTCTAAAACTGTTTCAATGCCAATCCCACGAGGGAATCAAAAATAACCTGATCATTACAGATTTTATTACATAATAATCACTCAAACCACCTATATTTCTCCAAATGTGTATTTAAGCACGTAACAAATGGATTTAACACTTAAATTATAATCTTCTCAATAATCTTTGGCTGTTAAATGCATATGACAAATATTTCGGCAAATGTGTGGCTTTTGTTTAGTTTTTTTGCCATGACAAAATGACATTTAAAGGGCAAAATTTCTGAAAATTAATAAAAGAAATTAGTAGTTATGATCAGGACTGAAGTTGGTAGAAATATGAAAGCCAGTAAACTGGAAAATAATATCAGTATCTAATCTTAAAGCAGTTATTTTGTCCTTGAAGATGCAAATTTTGCAAGGGATTCACAAGTTAAGCATGTAAACTGTAATTTCAAGTCAACTTTTTATCATGTTTGTGCATATCTTAGTTTTCATATCAGGCATTTGGATGACATTTAATTGGAGTAAGGGTTGTGGATAAAATCCTTTATTTTGTGTATGTACTTTTGTATTGAAATATCTAAAACAAAATGAATAATTTATGGATAAAATAGCCGGATAAGGATGCATGTGCATGACTCTATGTCATGGTTAAACGTCTTATTTCACCTATACTCTAAATATTTTTTCATATTTCTATAATCTAAGATTTATGCAGTTTAGATTACAGAATATTTCCTTACACCTGCACAATGCAGATAGATTGTTCCTGGTCGTTGCGGTGGCCATCATGGATGACAGCTCCTTGTATCTGTGTGTTTGCTCCCCGGGGAGCTGTGTCGTATAGTGTTACGGTTAAATCCACTGCCACTTTAGTGGTGCAGGTGCACGGACATGCGTTCATCTCCTCCTCTTCTATCCTCTGTTTCCCTTGATTGTCAGCAGCACTCATTGAACCAGGCTCAAGAGGATTTCCACTGATTACAAACAAAGAGCCAACTGAGATTAGCTGATCCTTAAAGGTTCCCAAACTGCTGCCTTCTCCCCTGCATTATCCCCACCCCTCCTCCCTGCCACATGTCGTCTTCAGTCTGCTACCAAACCAGAAAATTTTTTTTATTTTTGAAAGCTATTATGATAGTGCATTACTTTTGCATGTTTTCCCTGCTTTAATGATCTATTTTATCTGTTATATTGCTCTCTAATGTCCCATCCTGCTTATCTTTGGTTCCACTTTCACATTAAATCCTGTCTCATGCTGTTTTGCAGTTTAGAGGCTATAAAGATTAATCTGCCCTCTCACTACCTCTCAGACTGTGTTTACACCTCCCTCCCAGAATGCACTGTGGTAGTTGACAATAACTTCCTACTAATTCTTCCCTCACCTGACCCCTTCCACACACTCCATATGCACACACAGTATACAGGCAGCTGTATTTAATCTGCTCAGTGTAACTGGCTTTCAATGTGGGATTTTTGAGTAAATCAGTTTCCTAAGACCGTTAGAGGATATTAACCATTAGCTGCTCCAAACAGAAAGCAATGCACCTGGATAAGTGCTTAACTGCTGATTGCTCCATTTTTGTATTAAGAAGCCACACTTAATGTGTAATCTAGCTGGTAATGACCAGCCTTCGGGGATTTATTATGTCCACTGAGGCCAGCAATTACCACTGTATGGATTTAGCATACGTGTAATCTATCAGTGGCTCTAAAAAGTCTTTTTCATTAAGCCGACCGTATCAGGTTACTGATTTTATGCACAGTATGAATCTGTTTGTATGCACACATTAAGAAGAGATACTGCAGTATAAATAACAAGTTTAACTAAACTTCCCCAGCTGATCACTTCCATCCATTCATCCATCTGTCCTCTTCCACTTATCGCGGGCTGAGTCGTGTGGCTAGCAGGCTAAGCTAGGTATTCCAAACATCCCTGTCCCCAGCAACGTTTTCCAGCTTTTCCTTATCAAGACAATTATTTTCTGAAGTTTTCTGACATTTTGTGTAAAAGATGCATCATCTAATGCTAATTTTTGATACATTTACAATAAATCTACAGATCCATGCATGTTGTGTTGTGCAATATAGGTTTGCGTATAAATGCCTCACTTGTAAATTAGTAACTTTATTCACACAAAATGTTGTGTTACACTTTAATTCTTCCTTTGACTATATAAAGTTTAGTCTCTCAGTAATATAATCAGTGTTGTCACAGCAGGAAATGATTCATTACCACACAGACTGGTCCATGCAAGTGTAGAGTGGAAACACACTGAGTGATGTGAGCGGTTTTGTTAAGGCCTTTAAAACAATGTTGGGCCTTTTCTTGACTAACAGAGTGTAGCTGCTTGGCCTCACGTCGGGCCTGTACCGGCTTGTTTCAGGATCTCTCAGCTCTCAGCTTCCACGCTGCATGTCGCGGCCTGAACATGATGACAGCGCTGCCTCCAAACCCTCCCTCACACCTGGGCGCTGACCCGGCGAGATCAAATCACACTCCACAATAAGTGACGACAGCCTGTCAGCGAGGTGACATTTTTTTACATAGTGCTAAACACGACTCCTTTGGTTTACTGATAACACATCAACAAAAACTAGTTACAAGCTCAGTCATCACCCTGTGTATCACAGTGTTATCTCTCAGCCTTGAGGGGAAGCACTTCTGCCTCTGTTTGTGATTTGAATTAGTTTTTTTTTATAGCTGTGTAAATACTGTTAGCAGGCTTCTTTCTAACTCTCTCTTCCCGTACAGTCCGGTCTATAAACGGTCACCTCTTCTTCCTGTTTAGCAGCTCTAGTTGGGAATGATTGATTTCACACTGAGCTGCTGGAAATGACACGCATGTGACAAACAATGGCTGCTTTATACTAATCGTCAATCTGAGTGTGTGGGGAGGAAAGTGTTCTCCTGTTGTGTTATATCACTGAATGACAGAGTGAAGAAGGATCATCACTGCAGAGTGCAGAGAGTGATCAGTTTGTCACTTTGCCTAAAATAACTCATGAGTTTGTGTTATGCTTTCATTTGATAATATATTGTTTTATTCATAAAAATAGAAATGAATAGGCTTACTTCACTGTTTTTGTGTAGTATTATCCTCGGCCTGTAGGTGGCAGTAACAGCATTCATACCATTCACTGTTGTGTTGGTACCTTTCACCTCTACAGTGCAGAGACACTCAACCTGCTCTGACTGGGGGCCACTTTTATAATATCATTTATAATATTTTTTCAGATTAAAAGAATAAACATAAAATTCCTTATTTTTATTGGCATTTTTGTTGGATTCTTTATTGGCACACAGATTGACTTTATGCCATATAAATCAGATGTTTTACTGCAGAGCTGTGAGTGTTTTGGTTACATTGGAAAGAGTTTATACAACATTAAACATAACTTGAATATCTTCCATCATGCAATCATTCAAATAATAATGTATAAGCATCCATTCAGATACTTTTTTATGCACTATGGCACCTTGTTTGTACTCAATATACCAAAAGAAGTTACCAGTTTTAATCAGTTTATTTTCATTGTGAATTAGAAAATGCTCAGTGGGACAATGGGCACCCTGTTGCAGGCCTCATCAGGCCCACGGGCCATAAGTTGGGTAGCATATGATCGTCTGCTCTCTGCCGTCAGCTGAAATGTGATAAGAAATTAAATTATGTCTGTGATTGTTTTTATCTTTAATGCTCCCCTGTGGCTGTTTTTATTGTGCACTGTGCAGCGTGTTATCTCCCACTTTCCTAAGAAAAACAATCAACTGCATTTTATTTTCCAGAGGAAATTTTAAATAAGCAATCTGATCAGTTTTGTGACGCAGTGATAGCCTGAGTAAGCAAGTTTTTTTTTTTTTAATGAGATTTCACTGTGTTGTTTATAGTGAAGCCAAAACACAGTTGGCAGGGGTGAGAGGGTGACCGCGGGCCCTCGGGGCTTGGCACGGCTTCAGACCATCTCTGCTGGTGCTGCAGCAGAGGCTGTGGAAAGGCGCTGCTTCATTAGTAACATCTATTAATGATAAACCGAACCCACCGCAGCAGCCTCGCTGCAGATCCAAGGGAGCTGCATGCCAGTTAGAAACACAGTGCAGGGTTTGCATGTGTGTGTGTGCACATACTTTAATTTGTGCCTCTGTGCAACATATACTTACTCTGCCTGGTGGCCGCACTACAAAGAAAAGGAAGCGGTACCCCTAAGGAAAATGGGTCATTTTCTTCTCCTGGGATAAATAAACCATCCCAAAATACCAAGAAAAAGGAAGAGGATGTGGCCCCTGTTGTATTTGGATTGTACCATTTTAAGAGGGACAGGATAACCTGGTGTAAACCCAGGGTCAAAGAGAGACTTAGCTCTAATCCATGCATGAAAAAGGTCTGTTATTCAGTCCACTCTGTTGTCCTCCGTGTTATGTAAGAAGTATTTTTGGTTGTAATGTAAACTTGGCATCTAAAATGTGAAGCATTTGGCTTATTGAAATTCCAGGCCTATCTTTGTAGCCCACCCAGTTGTGTAACTGTACCCACATAACTTTCCCCTCAAACAAACTCTTTACTCAAGGAAACGGCCGCCTTTACACTCTCAGAGGGCTGTCTGAGGGTTAATGGAGCTCCTTGGCTTCATGTTCCCATAATAAATGACTTTACTTCTTTCATTTGTGTTGTTGAACTTGGGAAGAGGTCAGCATTACTTTGACCAAATATCCACAAAACTCTCTAGCATTGGGGAGTTTTGATTGAGTCTGAAGGACAGCGGGCAGTGAGAATTGGCTTTTGTTATGGCAGCCTTTACACACACACATCAGCAGGAAACAGCCACTTCCTTTTGGGAGTCCCTGGAGAGATCCAGCTTGGAGCCATGCCGCTTTTATCTGCCCTGCACTGCTGGATATGTGAGTGATGTCACTGTGGTGCACCACATTGTGGCCTCTCTGGACAAACACACACACTAAGCACACACACCCTGCAGAGCCCCACAGCGACCCTGGGCATGGAAACACGACCAGCTGAAGACTTGACCTTCATCCCAGAGATTCTCCTCAGATGAGATGCCAACTCCTGTTAAACTCCCCTGTCCTCCTCTGAGCCACGCAGGGACCTCTGTGTCTCCTTTATGTGTAGGATTGTCCTGAGTGTGAAAGGGGAAACTCGGGCTGACCCTTCTCTGTCCACATGTGCCGGCTTTGATGTTGTAAATTCGGCTCCACCCACCACTTGCTGCTAACAGCTTGAAATTGCTGTATTAGTACAAGTGGTGTTATTTGGGGGTTACTGCGGGTCAGTGATGGCGTCCATATGCAGCAGATGTTGTGACTGTGGCCAGTGAGTCAAGGTGAAGAGGAGAGTTGAGGTTTCTGAGGATGTCCGATCATCAAAAATGTGTGGGCATATGATTTAAATGTATGCCAACATTTTATTATTTGTGCTGTTCTTATTCACAGTTTGTACTACAAGAATTAATCCACTATAATTCGTATATAACTCACTTAATCCTGAGCCAGGACGTGCAGAGCTGCCTCAAAACAGAAAGTCAGGTAACCTTGTATAGAGCGACAAAGTCCGTGCAGGACACGTGTTCATGTTGTTACGTTGCAAACAAAACAATTTTAACTGATATCATGACGTTTTCTTAAACTTAACCAAGTAGTTTAACAGGTCTAGGGATTGGTCATGTTCCTGGAAATTTGTAGGATGACATAAAAAATGGTGCATAACTTATCCTAAGATATCATGGAAACAGTTGTATAAGGAATCTAAAATACTATAAATAAATGCTAAATTCAAATGTGCTATTTTATAACAAAAAAGTTCAGTTCAATTGCTTTTTAATAGGCCTATTATACTGTATCTGCTGCTGTATTTTTTCACAAATTGACTTTTGCACCTGATGAAAATAATAAGAAATAAAGATATTAAAAGTTAACTATAATTAATTATTAGTGAGTGGATGATGAATTGACAACTATTCTGATAACAGATGATCTTTTGGATCCTTTTATTAACCAAAACATACAAATAATGTCTGTTTTTTTATTATCCGTTGTTTTTTTCCAACTATATCAATATAACTGAGTCTATGGTTTTTGGACAGTTGGTAGGACTAAAGATTACATTTTAAATGTTACAGACTGAAGGAATAATTGATTAGTTGAGAGAATAATTGGAAGATAAATTAATAATGAAAAAAACTGTTATTTGTAGCTCTAATAGAAATCTTTTGATGAATAATGATGGTTGTTAATAGTTCAGTGACATAAGTCAATATGATTTAAAAGTAGATGGGTTTATAATCCTCATACATTGACATTAAGGTCTCTGGTTGCCTGTCAACACTATTCATACGATTCAATGACATAAATATCACAAATACAATCTTTAATCATATATTGAGGATTATGTTGTAATTTCCACATTACGTCTCTCATAGTGTCTAATTTAAAGCTGTAACCACTCAACAAAATTTCTCAGCTATACTGTAGAAAACACATGATGGGGGTCAGATTTAACACCCTGCCACAGAGTGTGTCTGTAAGACGGAGCCCTGCTGTAACAACAGCAGCAGTAATCCATGCAGCTCCACACACCCAGCACAAGTCCAGGCGGCCTCTTATCTCCTCTGCAGCTGCTGCAGATTTGAGCAGAGCGCTGCAGCAGAGCTTCCACATCCCACAGAGGACGTTCACACATGAACATCCACGGATCGACCCGTCTGTGCCACAGCTCACTTTTAAACTCCCTACCATGCTCGCTGTAGCCTCGCCCAGAGCTCCTGCTCAAGATTTAGTATGGCTGACACAGTCCGACTGTGCACCGCTGGAGGCTCCAAAACCACTTCATTTGTCAGCCAGTATTGATGTCCTCAAGCTGTGCATGGGCACTGGACTGTGTACCTTATCAGGCAGCAATATATACCTTATTATATTGATTATTATGAGTCATGGCTTACTGGAGATGTTTCTGAAACTGTTTCTAAGGGAAAGGATATTTTTACTTTCCCACTCCCCCGATTGTTGTGTTGCAGACAGTGTTTCTAGACACAAGGGCAGCAGAAAGAAACTCTGCTTCGCTTAATGACTCAGCGATCCTCCGTCTGACCTTAATAATTCATCACCAGTAGAGTATAATGCAAGCTTGTTGCAGAATACAGCACAGAAACGTGGGAGGCAAACTTTCTGCTGGCATCGTGCCATTTTTTTCACTGGAGAGTTTTATTTGGGGAGGGACAGGAAATACGGACGTGACTGGGCTGTAGGATTAGCTTTTTTACACAGAGATAATTGATCAGGAGTCAATAAGGGAATTAATAATCTAACAAGTCATTTTAACTTACAACCCAACTCATGAACTTGCATTGAAAAGCTTAATTTCTATTCTATTTTGCTCAGCATGTTTGTGAAAACTGACCACCTGGTCTGGTTTAGACTGCATGTATGTATAATAAAAGCTTAATATTACCCCCCTGTGAATCAGGACACATGCATGTAACGAGCTACATGTTTTTCACCACATAGTGGCCTATAGTGGTTAAGTGAATACCATATAAAATCGTACAGCTGTTGCATGTCATACACCTCTCTCTCTCCCAAGCAGAGTTCCTGTCCGTATTGCTACTGTCTGATCAAGAAAATACTAAATGCAACTACAACTTGTTTTATGGTGCAACAAGTGATGCAAACTTAAATTGACATCATTGGAAACACCCTCACAGAAGTTTTATGCAGCCTCTTTGCATTGTTGCAGACATGTCCCTGCATGCATGAGAGGAATCTGTGTCCTCAGGGCCAAAGATTTATGATCACCAGCTGTGACACTTCAAACATTGTCTGCTTGTAGTCGTGCATCATTGTCCACTTTGTCTGCTCACGTAGTAGTAACTGACAGTAATGAATGTCAGCTGCCTATTTCAAAAGTAATAATGAATCCCTGGGAGAACAAATAAGACGTAGACGAGACACTTTCGAACGACCCTATAGGTCATTTGTTCGTGCAGAAATATAAAATATTTGGAGGGAGACGGACGGAGTTTAGATGGCAAAAATAAGCAATGTGATTTAAACATATTTCAAATTTGGTGGCGTCACATCTTTATGTAGCCACGTCGTCCTTGTAACTACTTCCCATTTATTTACTTTTTAAACTGTCTTTTGTTACATCTTAGCAGGAATGGTTTTGTCCTAAATTAGTGGAACTGCAGCCTTTTTTCTCAACTGTGAGCCGTAAGTTTATGTATAATGACGTGTGTGCTATTTTTAGAACTGCTGTGAACCGTAAAATGCTCACATAGGTCACACCTATTCTGTGCTAAAGGTTGGAGATCTTGTTGTTGAAAGTGTTCTGGGGACAATTTTGGATTTTGTCAAGTGAAGTTATGTGGATAAATAAAGCTAATGAGGAAAACCCTGAGAAATGTACTCTGCTCTTTAACTGTAATGGTTTGGGTGGTTTGTTTCATGACTTTTAGTTGTTTTCTTTGAGATGTTTTCACTACTTTTTGGTTTTCATTTTAGATTGATGGTCTTTTGCCACTGAAGTTCTGCATGTAATACTTTTTCTTCCATGTTCATATATTTTAACTGGTGTCCATATTATATGCAGATTAAGTGAAATGTGCACAGTTTGGCTCAGTAACCTGCACTCAGTGTCTGAAAAAGGAGTCTAAGCTTGAGAAAATCGGTGTTCGCCTACACAGCCTCAAAAAGGGGATTTCTGACTTTGCAGTTTCACCAGTTTTACGCCGGATTGCTTCTTGTTATTCTATAAAGTAAGCCTAAAATCCGTCTTTGCAGCGACAGGGGGATGCAGACTGGATCCGAGGTGCGAGAAAAGGGATAAACCAAAGAGGAGATGCATTTCCTAACAGATCAATGGGCATACTCAAAGTCTTGTCCCTCCCTCCCCTAGTATCTCCCTGCTTCTCTTTCTTTCTCTCTCTCTTACTGAATCCCCTCATCAACCCAGCTGCTTTGCTCCGCAGCTCCTCTCATCATACACTCAAATGTAGTTCAGTGTGTCAAGCACTACTGAAATATTAACACAGCAGTAGGCAGAAATACAAGAAGTGCAAGTATGTATGGCTTAGTGCACCATCATGATGTAAGGATCACTACTTTCTCCAGCTGTGTGTATGTGTGTGTTAGTGTGTGTGTGTGTGTGTGTGTGTGGGTCAACACCCTTAATGTCACTTAATAACAGGTGAAAGTTTCTCACATGAGCGAGTTTCTAGCATGCTTTTATCACCGAACTAATGGAGGTTAGCACAGCTGCTGCCAGTGGGAATTACTGTATTTCAGTAGCTGCAGCATGTGCGTGCCACTGTGACAAGCAGGAATTTTTTTTGACAATTCCCATTGAGGTCATAGGGGGTCTGTGAGTGTGTGACTTGCAGCTGCAGGAAGAGAACAGGCAGAGATAAATAAACCAAGATGTACACTGGCCTGTTTCCTTGTCTCCCCCTCATTTTCCTCATAATCAGAGGGTGAAACATGGACGACTACAGCAGGAGGGCATGGGCCAGTTGCTTACATTTAGAGTCAATTAAAAATAAAATAGATAAATAAAAACCATACAGTATGTTCAGTATCATTCAATTTATTACCATTCAAATAAAGAATAAATAAAAAAATTAAATTCAAAGGGTTTCTTCAGTATCGGTCCATTTCTGACCATTAAGATGAATAATAAGTACAAATAAAAATAAATAGCTAGATAAACATCAGTGCTGAATAAACACAAATGAAATAAATAGCAAAGTAAAGATCACTATTTGTTCAGTGCTGTTCAATTTCTGAGAATTTAAATAAAAAAGCAAAATAAACATTAGTGTTGTATATTCAGTATTAGTCAATTGCTGATGAGTTAAATAAATAAAAAATAATAAAAATAAAATAAATAACACAATTTCTTAATCATCCCAAGGACCATTTCCTGCATGACAACAAAATAATATTTGCACATTTCAAAAAAGTTCTAAGCCAAAATGAAGAGAAACTGATTTGTCTGTGATATCGGCTAATTACATTCAGTCCAATTTATATGTTGTAGGTTTTGTGATAAGAACTGTGGTAAACTTAAATTTAAATGCCCTGCAGTGACAGAGACAGGAAAGTGATTTTCCAAGCTGTTTTTCAAGATTGCATGCTCTTTACAACATATTTATGACTTTCCTGCTTTTATCTTTTTGTTTTCCTGATTAGAGTCCAGAGACATTTTAATCAAAGGCCACACTGGTGGATGAATCACTCCCTGGCATTTAAAAAGCCTGTGTATGATCAAATTATGTTGTTCCACTCCCAATATATCTGTGTACTTGGCAGAACAGCCAGCCTGTGATCAAGCAGCAGCTAATCTTTTATAGGAAAAAAAAACACACAACTCCCTATTTGATGTCTTGGCCTAAAAGGTTTAAATCCTCCCGTGTCCTTCTCGGTGTGTTTTGTAAACAGGAATGTCTTTGAGGCTTCAGGCAGGTCACAGGGGTTTCACTTCATCGCAGAAAATATGTGATACTTTTCCTGAATATTTCCTTTGTTTCATGTTCTCTGAGAAGAACAATTTATACTGCAACATAGGCTGCTTACTACTGCATATTATATGCCATCCATTCAGTGTGATTCATCCATTTGTTCTGCCACTGGCTTTGGTTTCTCAGCTGAACTAAATAAGCATTCAGCCATATTGCTGTTTGCCTGACCATGGAATCAGACTCTCCCTCTGGATATAAGGCTGCATTTATTGTAACCCATTTATTCCACAATTATTCATCCAGCTCCCAAAAGGAGTCTCGTTTTGTGGAGTAAAATTAAAGGGATTAATCCCTTTCATGTGTAGTCAAATCTACATTATGCAAATGTGGAAATGAAAAGAATGAAGATAGGAGGGATGCACGCAGTGGTTGGAGAGCAGAAGTGACTTGGTGAGTGAGACAGATGCACATGCGAGCTCGCGTTGCACCGAAGCTCAGCATTGGTTGAAGCTGCAGCAGAGCTCTCACAGCATCCTTCATCCCCCCCATCCCTCGCTCTCTGCTCTACCTCACTCACTCACTCACTCACTGTATCTCGTCTGCTGACTGAGGTATTCCTACGAGCACAGGCTGGGGCAGCGAGGAATTACAGTGAGACTCTGTGTGTGTGCATAAATTCCTCCTCCTGCGGAGCTCCTTTTTCCTCTCCTCTCTGGATCCTTTTTGCCTGGACACCAGCGCTCTCCTCCCCGCCGGGTCAGGAGCCGTGGATTTGCGGGTCAGAGTTAGAGATCATGGACCAGAGAGGAGCAGGGGACGATCAAGGAAACTGGGTCACCGGCAGGCTCTCCTGACTGATGCCTGTGTGGACCTGGAGGAATGGGGTGCACCACCAGCACGGTTGTGATTGATGGGCTGCGAACGGTGTTAGAGAGGAACTGTAGTGGCTACATCTGTAAGGGAGCAGCTGAGCCCATTGGGCCATCTGAGGCTGAGCGAGCGCTGAGTCGGAGAGAGTCGCGCGCATTACCAACACCGAGAGTACTTAAGGTGTGTGTGTGTGTGTGCCGGGGTGTCTGTGTGCATGTATATGTGTGTGTGCAGGCACAGAATGAAAAGTATTATGCTGTTCATTACGTTTTAATTGACAAAAATATACTATCACATATATTAAAGCTGAAATTGGAGATTATTTACTCTATAAACTTATTTTTGTTAACATAAAGGAAGAAAAGTTGGCATTTTGACTATATAAAATATCAGAAAAATGCCTCACTTGAGTGCCCAAAGTCCAAAATATCATCTTTAAATTACTTGTTTTCTCTGAATATCAGTCAAAAATCTATTCCAGCAAATCCTGACATTTTAAAGCAGTAAAGCAGTGTATGTTTTCCACTTTGCCTTCATGAATTACTTAAACAATCGACAAATCAGATGTTGACTATTAACTTTTCATTCATCCACTGAGATTCATAACTAGCCACAACAGCAAATGAGAAAAGCAGCAAATACTCACATTTCAGAAGCTGGAAGCAGCAAATGTTTTGCATATTTGCTTTCCAAATTGTTGTTGACTGATTTTCTGTTGATCGACTCATCCACTACTGTACAGATTGTTTCCACACTGGCATATGCTGGAGTGCTGCCTTTAAATAGCTACAACATATACATTATGTCTTGTATTAAATTGAGCTAAGTGGGTGTTTCACTTTGACGTGTTTGCAAATGATTTATGCTGCATTCCTTCCCTGATTTCTGCTATTAAGGCTGCAAAATGCAGGACTTGCAGGAGATAAATGATGCAGATGTTGATGATATTAGCATATGGATGTGAAACATGATTCATTTACTGGCGCTGGGCGTTCATATGTGACGGATTATAGATGCAAAAACAGCAACAATCATCATCATCCTCATTCCAGCCTTTTGCATATGCATCCGCGGGTGTAGTAGTATAAAATGTAGGGCAGTGGGAGGGCTGGATCTTGGCTCTCACTAAGCGCTGCTGCTGCATGGGTTAAAGCCTCTGTGGGCTGGGATGGGGGTGAGGGAGGGGTGAGG
>CAFUXE010000627.1:417941-435193 GCA_903364295.1 Serranus cabrilla
GTCAACTCTTAATCCACCACACTGTGAATCATTAAATAGTTTGTTTTTTTGTGCTCCATAATCATACAAGGTCACAGCATTTATTATTATCTGTCCAACGTGATTATTTACCCACCCACTTGCGTGTTTTCCTTGTTGTGTTTGTTTGGCTTCGGCCCAGGCGTGGCCAGCGCTGGGAGTACTGGGTGGGGTCGTTCACAGAGGTTTTCTTTTTGTTTACATCCTTCCATGCTACAGAGAGAGAGAGAGAGAGAGAGAGAGGGGTCAGGGGCCATCGGTTTAATTGGCTCGTTCCGTCTCCAGTGTTGTGACACAGCAAGTGTTATCTCCAGCCACATTGTACAGGACGTACGCTCCCTCACACTTTCCACCGCGAGGACGGAAAATCTAAAATGGAAATCTGGCCCAGTGCTGGTGCTTCAAATGGGATTCGATTGAAAAATGTTCTTACCAACAGCAGCAATATTCCTCAAATCTGACCCTGGCACTCCGTCTCACGGTCCAGTGGAAAGTCTTGTATTGTCAAAGCTTAATATCCACATAAGACAGTACAAGTAAGAGCAATGTGTTGATGATTTATTCATTTGAAAACGACAAAAACTTTTCTTTTGTCCTAATCCTAACCCTAAACCTACCTGCACAGGTGGGTTTTAAGAGGTTTATGTTCAAACTGATTTGTTATATAGTTACAAACTCTGAAGTCTCAGTTTGATGCAATCTTTTTTTCTTTTGTTTTTTTGTTTTTTTGTTAAAATTGGGGTAGTAGAGTTTTAGGGTTCTTAACAATTTACGAGCAGACAGCAGCATCTCCTTGTTTCTGAGAGAGAGATTCATAAACTTACATAAATAAAAAATAAATAAACAGTGTTACTGCAGTGACCCTCCCTGGTGAAATACTACTATAAATAAATTATCGACCTTGTGAATGCAATTGCTTGTATAATTCATATTTTTACTTTTACTTTTATTCTAGTTGTATACACCTCTTGATATTTATGCATTTATTTTGTTGCTTATTTATTTATTTGTGCTGCTGCAACACCTGGATTTCAGTGAAGGCTAAATTAATCTATAAACCACAATCTGACCCAGAACACCCAACCTATGCTACTGGTTAGATATGTAATGGGGACTTTTGTACATTGTTGTTACTGAACTGTAGAAGATGGTGATGTGAAATGGATTAAAAGTGAAAACAAAGTGTTTATAACTTTGTATTTGGGGATTTATAAAGCCGCTGGTTATTCCCAGGCCTGGCAGCTGGGTGCTCGGTGACAGCGGGGCAGCCTTGACATTGTCTTCTCTTGTATCAAACTCCTGCAGCCTGCTGCTGTGAACATAACATACCAGCTTTACACACAAACAGTACGTTGTCAGGGGCTGACAGGTGATTCTGACTGAGAAAAAAAAAACACCACAGGCGCAGTGATTGAACCTAACATCTGTTTCAAACTCCCACCACTCGAGCAAGGTTTTAATCGGCTTCTGTGTCGGGGCGCTTTGAGTGAAAGGAGGTACAGCCAGTGTGTAATCATTACAGAAACCTCAGTGTACACAGAGAGAGAATTAAGTATACAGTGTTAGTTGGTGATGAATCAAAGTCAAAAAGGTAGAAAGAGCTCCTCTGTCTGTTGTTATTTTTCTTAAAAATCCATTTTTTTGGCAGTTCTTCTTGAATAATAACCACTATCACATCTCTACCTGATATCATTCCCACTGGCACAACAAAAGTCATGTGCCGGTTGGTGCTGGTCTGCAGTGAGCTGGTGTTTATATCATCTCCATCTGGTTTTGATCTGGAAGCTGCTGGCAGTTCTGTGCAGGTCTCTCTGAGCTCTCTCTGCGAGGTTTCTGGAGAAATTTGTCGAGGATTACAAGGACAGGGGCCTTTTCTTTCCCCCTGGTCATAAAGCCCTCAGATCAGGATATTATTCTTTTTCCCTTACTTTAGCCCCTTTGCAGTTTCCATGTATTTAAAGAATAAGGCTGGCACTGAATTTTATTTTTGTTATTGTCAACAAATCCCATGAAAACACTAAAACCAATGTGTTACTTCAGCTTTCAACAGTTGCCAACTTCCTGTCTTTGGCGCTCCCCCAAGAGCGCATTTGTTCCTACTGAGGATGTACGTTTTTCAACAGGAATATAGAGAGATTTATGGTCTTCAGAGGATATACGTTAGGTACTTTGGTGACCCCCTGACTTTTCTTTTTGAAGCCACATGGAGACGAATATTGCACTTTCTTCTCCAGTACTTCGGTTTAAAACGAAAAACCAGCAAGCTGTGCTTTGTGTTTATTGCTAATTAGCAAATGTTAGCACTTAACACTACAAGCTCAAATAGTTAAAGGAACAGTTTGGATTTTTTGAAGTGGGTTTGTATGAGGTAGTTATATATAGTTGGTGTGTTACCCTCAGTAGATGGTGGTCGGCACACACTCAGTTTGGAGAAGCAGAAGGAGTCCTGACACAGAAGCTAAGTAATGTACTGGTGTGGACAGGGGCAGCAGCAAAACATACTTAAGCCACCTGATAAAAAGCCCCACCTAAAAAAATATATTTATCAATTTAACTGAACATTATATTCAGAGTATTTTCACTGCTTTATGTTGTTGTTAGACAGCACTGTTTAAGTTTATGAATTTGTTGTCTGTGCTCTCTTCAAGGCCACCAGACTCATTGACAAAAACAACTTTTTGTGCGACTTTGATGTTTCTAAGGGTTAGTTTGGATTCACCAGAGATCTGATTTGATGAGGATTTGAGTATTTTCAGTAGCAGGACAGTGTTTGTGGTATTGACTATCAATTCTACGACACAGAAGAAAAAGATATATCATGACTGGAAAAATGTATTGTTAGTTTTGGCCTCTTCATAAGATTTATTGACAAGAGGAAAACTAAAGATCATCAGCGACTTTCCTTTGATATCAGTTTGAGAAAATATGAGTCCAGTGTTGAGGCACACTTGGTCAGTTATAGCACAAGCTAATTTAGGGCTCAATTCACCAGAGAGTCCATTGGTTCTCCCTGGTGACTTGCAGCCCAATTAAATTCTTCCTGTTGCCCACTTCCTGCTCCCTCTTACCTTCAAGCCTGTTTATTTCGGCTGCTTGGATTGTAAAGATTATCATCTCCCCTGCAGGAAACCTGGCTAGCAAAGAGGAAGGGGAGGCTTCAGGTTCATAAATGCGAGCTTGGCGAGGAATTTGTCGTAGTTGACGCAACCAGCGCAAAGTCAAATACAAGGTCATTCAGAGGGACAGCGAGGCGGAAAGGAAGCATATCAGCATATGTGTGATTTCAGAAATCAAAAAAGACACATGAATGCAGCGATGATGGTCATTTTTAAAGTGCTGTTTTTGTTTTCATGACTCAAGTCAGCCAGTTCCTTTTACACTTGAAACTGGTTTTTATCATTTTTTGTGCAGTATTTTGGGAATGATGCATTAGCAGCAAAATCAAAACTAAGTAACATGCTGTATACTACAGGGCTGCTATTTGCAGTTATTTTCATTATAGATTATTATGATGATTATTTTCTTGATTAATCGATAAATTGTCAATAGTCCAAAACAGTCCAAACAGTTGTTGTTCAGTATGTTTAAGCTTTTTTGGAGACTTTTCAAGTTGTTGTTCCAACTTCAGGGCCATTCACATGATTTTTCCCAATTTGAAGCTCTTTTGTTTGATTATTTTGACCCTACATGAATGCAGCACAAATTCCCATAATGCAATGTAAATGTAAGTGATAAATAATGTAAAATGTATCCTCCTTTTGATTCAGATCTGCTCAAAAATGTGATGGACTCTTCCTTGTCCCTTGCTACACACCTCCATCATGTTTCATGAAAATCAGGCCTGTAGTTTTTCCATAATCCTGCTGACAAACAAACAAACAAACCAAACTGAAAATATGACCCCCTAAGTGGAGATAATTATCAGTTTTGAAAAGGCTTGACATTTGGAAAGAAATAGTTATTCTTATTCCATCAACTTTATGTTTTCAAAGGATTATTGGCCTGAATTGGATACTGTGATTATTATGGAAAAAAACATGAGACTGATAGCTATATGTAACAAAAACCTGACTAATGTGTTTTTTTCTTCACACACGATGTGGTCAGAGTAGCTGCATTTGATTAGCTCTGCAGTAAATTGAACCGTAAACTAATGACATGGAACATATTTCTGCTCAAAGCGCTTTTCATTTCAATAAAAATGTGATGAGGAAAAAAAAAGATGCATCCTTCTCATCAGAGAAAACACAGCTGACCAGCATTTGACTCGCACAAAACCACAATTCACTCGTTTCCTTTTTTAACTCAGTCAGCTGAACTGCTTCACTTAATGGTTACATTCATATTTCACTCTCGCTCGCTCGCAGGGATTATGTGTGGTCAAATGCACTTTATTTTTAAATTAATCCTCCTGCTAAGACCTGGTGGGGATGTTGTTGCTGCACAAAGCAGTATTTTACTCTGAGCAAGTTTAAATAGCTCCAGCTTTCACACTTAGCTACAGTGGACCTACTGGTTGTCTATGAGAGATTTACTGCTGAGATTTACTGAAGATTTCCTTACAGAGCGGCGAGCTCGACTGTCTACACTTGTTAAAACATAATTTGAGGCTTTTTGACAGCAGAACATTGATGTTTTTTTTCCACTATGAAACTGCTGTTTGGCTGCAGTGCAAAGTGAACCTGCTGGTCGTTAGTGAAAGGCTTAAACGAAGCATTAGAGGTGCTGAGATGCTGATTACTCAGAGTGCGGCTGCACAACAGTGGCAGAGAGCCAAACTCGGGGTGTGTCTGTGGCTCCTGGAGCTGAACAGTATGGACAAGCATCCTGCCTCCCTCACATGCCGCCCCTTTGAACCCTCAGAAACACATCAGTCTCCACTCAAACATAGAATAATATTTAACAGAACTCCCTGAAGCAACTGTGTCCAGCTGAGACCACAAACTGTCCAGCCTGAGCAATGTCCTCCACATTTTATTTTGCAGTGTTGTCATGTTTGTTGTACTTTCCCTGCTCTGTTCCTCCTGTTGAATAAACTGTGCTTTGTTCTGCAGATTTCAACTTTGAGGCGACAAGGGAGAACCCTCTACCCTACAGTGCCTGAAAATGCAGAGAGGGAGGCACAGAGTCTGTTCGTCCAAGAGGTAAGCTGATGTAAACGCCCGGGAAACATATTTTCTTAATCAACCAACAGGGGTTGTTACGTAAACGTAACATTTTCTGCCAGTTTTGGATATTTCGCATTAGAGATTTCTGTATTTGTGTCTTCTCTGACGTAGGAAAGGACTCAGAGGGGAAAAAAAGATCAGTCAGGATTTAGCAACATTTTAATCAAGATAATAGAGTGATGTCAGTCAAATGTGATTACACCACACCCACACAGGCCTGATGAAGATGAGGTGTTGAATTTTACTTCTCCAAAAATAGCACCCAACAATCTTTTTTCAAATCAAATTTCAAACCCAGTTTTGGGGCTTTAAAGACACTATTTATCAAATTATGAACAAGACAATTATATATAATATAGATATGTGGAATTTTCAGGAGCAGTAATCACACAAACTTTAACCATCAGCAACATCTAGTTTTATAGACACTAAAGTCAGGTCCGTTTCTTTAATCGTGGATCATGAAAAACCTGGTGTCGGTACTGTAAGTGCAAAATCTGGTTCAAGAAGTCAGGAAGTGGTTAGAAAATATATCACTTTCACATAAACCGCACGGACACACCACTGCAGAACTGGGACACTAATGTGAGTCATTACACAATCTGTGAGCTAATATTAGCAGCAATGTACAACACACACCACAGCTGATCAGGAAACCTCTGTATTACTGCTATAAGGAGCATTTATTTAACTTTAAACTGCACCTTAAATGGCATCCGTGCTCATTACAGATCATTGCTGGAGGCAACTGAACTATTTGTTCCTCAGTGATATCCATTCATGGCAGGGGATGCAGGGATGATAAAGGGCAATTAATTTCTACTATCCGCAAGTTTATCAAACTTCTGGTTCTTGTCCGTCAGTGTTGGTTTATACTGCTGTCTGTCTGTACCGAGTCTGTGCTGGCAGCAAAAGGCCATAAGACAAAAACAAATTATAACCTTTCCTTAAAACACTCACAGCTTTTAGAAGAAGAAATGTAATTACAATGGGAGTGAAAATCCTGTCGTAAATCATTTCCAGTTGTTGCAGATAAAATTATTCATCATTGCTGCAAGAGGGGAAATGTTTGTTCCTCTCGCCATCTCAGGGGTTTACCATCCGGCCCGCGCACACTGTTCTCACTGTCTGTTAAAGCCAGAGACCAACTGGCTGCCGGCAGTTCACCTTCCAGGTCAGAGGTCGGCCCTTAGGGAGCCTCGTCTGAAGTCATAAAGATACTGAAACTCCCGGTCAAGTGTTGTGTGACATCACCAGGACAGCTGTGGGGATCAGCCCAGCAGGAGCCTCTCTGTTTCCGATTGCTCTCCTGATCAGGTTGCATTTCGTCTCCCCGTCGGGGCAGCCAGTTCTTGTAAACGGCACGCATTTCTGCAGAATAGATACCAGCGAGCTGCTGCTATCGCTGACTCTAACAATGAACAGATGTCTCCTCTCCAAGTAAAGGGAGGTAGAGATACACTCCCTGCTAGATTGTACAAATGGATGGTTAGAGTGTGAACAATGGCCATACGACCCGCTTTGCTTCAGGATTTCACTGAACAGACAAACAATTTGTTTAAAAATTACATTTTTATTAGTCCTAACAGCCACTTTTTTATCTTTTTGAGTGCAAAACTGACTTCAAAACCATGAAAGATAGTCTCACAGTATCTCATCTCTCTCCATTGTAAGCTAATCACTTCAAATTTGGTTGTTCTTAAAACCCTTTTTTTCTTCAGACATGGTTGAAAAAATAATTCTTTTGACATACTGGCACCTTAACACAGCCCTAAAGCACCACTGTCCTGTGTATTTCCCAACAATGACACACTGTGAAGTATGTTACAGTGGTTTGTAATTTGTTTTCATTGTCTTTTCAGTGCATTAAGACTTACAAATCTGACTGGCATGTCGTCAACTACAAGTACGAGGATTATTCTGGAGACTTTCGACAGCTTCCGAAGTAAGTCCGCAGTTGAAAACCTTTGCACTGTTGCACTCTATATTCATAGATAATGTGGTAGCGTGCACAAACATTCGTCTGATGAGCAGCTACTGTGTATAATATATGGATACCAGAGGGTTTAAACTAAAACACACAGTGCACGCACAGGTTTTTGTGTTTTAAGGTCACCTAGACACACTGTCACCTTTAATTTCCTGCTTTTGACACAATATTGTTGTGACTTAATTACAAGAAAAGGCAGTGTGCAAATAAGTCTTATTTCCCTGCAACAAAGGAGTGTTTCCTTTCTTACGACGCTCTGGATAATTCCTGGCTGCAGCCAGTGTGGAAACCACCCTCATTGTCTGGAGATTGTGTCATCAGCTCCAGCCTCTTCCCCAAAGAATATCTCTTTTTACTGGCAACACTTTTTAATACGAGTTGACAATGACCTCCTGATCTTCTCACTGTCACTGCTGCCAAATGTTCTGTCACGTTACTGAATCTGGGGAAGTTAAAACAATACTTCATGACGTGGATCGCCTGTTGAAATCCTGACACTGGGCAGTATACACCTTGACATATTTCCATGAGCAGCCCAGAGCTGCTTTTCAACACTGGAGTTTCTGAGTCTCTCAAGGCGGCTGCAAATATGCAAAATTACTTATTCGAAGAAAATGATGAAATCATAAGGAAAAATCACATCTCAGACCACATGTGCAAGAAAGATTTGCAGAGTGAACTGAAATAAAAGTAAATAAGCAAAACTCAATCTGCCAGTAAAGTGCTGAAAGGTGCTGTGAAAAGCCAAGTGCTGAAAAGTCAAGAACTGGCAGTAAAATGCACCTTAACATCAAAAGTACATATCTCCATTGAGAAGAGTAGTAAAATAAGAGACTATTTTATTAAATTTTGTTCAAGATATTTTCCTTTTGTATGTAAAACTATCAAAATATATCAAATGCATTTACTGGTGTCAAGTTGCCAATATCACGTTGTCCCCATGTGCAGTATCAGAGTACTCAGTTACCTTAATATGTAGCAATGTGTTGAGCTTCTTGATTATGTTGAGGGTTGTTTTCTGATTATTAAGCAACAAATCCATACGATCACAGAAGTAGTTTGTTCCTGTCCGCTAATACGACCCACAGAGTGTTTCCCTAAATCAGCACCACTAAAAGAAACTTGTGTCCTCATACCTAAACGTAATGTTCGTGAGAAGTTAAGCAACAAATCTATGTAAAGGAAAAGATTGTGATTTTGGATTAGTAATACATTTATAGCTTAATTTACAGTAATATACAAAAAAAACATCTTTTATCACAAAGTTGTGAAAATAGCAGACAGTGCAGAAAAACACATATATAGCACGAGGAAGCACCAAGAAAACAAAGGGATTTGGGGTCCGGGGTTTGCTTTCACCTCCGTTGAACCATGGAGGAGAATTAAGTTAACTTATGTACGTATTAATAATTAAAATAAGTCGACTTTTGGTTTCACACGAGACACCAGCAGCATCTCCAGAGTCAAAGTCCTGTGTCCTGTCCACTCTGACCTCTTCCCTTTGTGGACTTTGTCGCTCTTTACATTACGTCACCTGACTTTCCCGTCATATTAGCTGCAGCCACTAGAGGTCACTGCATCACCACAAATGTAAATGTGTCATAATAAGCTGCTTCTACAAAGTGACTTACGGGAATTTATTCTTTCACAGCAAAGTGTCCAGACCTGATAAACTGGCGGTTCACGTATTTGAAGTGGATGAGGATGTCGATAAAGATGAGGTGAGTCTGTTTAATTTTCCTTAACGTGTTTAGACTTCTCAGCCCTTAATTTACCAAATTAACCATCCAACAGCTCAGAGTAATGACGTCCGTGTATTTACAGCGTCTCCGGCTGCCTTTACTCTCACTTTCACATCTCTGTATTAGAAACCTGTCCCAGAAATGACTTCATGCTTCTAAATGCATCTAATTCCAGTCACCGGTTTTGCCTTTCCTGTTTTCATTATAGCTATTAGAGAGATAAAAGGCATTTTGTGTCTAATAGCTGAATTTAATGGAGAAGAATTAAGTGCAAATTAGGCTTAAAGACTTTTGCTGGCGCACCATGTCTTAACCAGTTTTTTCACACAATGCAGCATTTATTTTATTTTCATCCTTTTCTAATTCATCTATGATGGAGAGAGTGTGTGTGTGTGTCTTTTGCACAGATTAATTGAGTGTTTGTTGTATTTGGAACGGCTGATTTGAGCGGATAAAGATGATTCGAAGCTGTGACTGAAATGTTATCTAACATACTAGAAGATCCCGCTTCCTCACAAGATAAACGATGATCTTGACCTGCTGTTTTCACGTGATATTTCACAGTATATATTTTAGTATTAGCTGGAATACACAGGAGCTTTTGAGCTTTAGAAAGCAGCACTCCAAAATGAAGTCTCTTCATTTTTACTGCATTAGTTACTGCAGCTGTGATTGAGGAAAGCTGTGCCTGGTCTCCCCGGGTCAGCGTCTGTCCTGCTCAGCCTCACCTCTGACAGGACAGGCGGGGCTGGATCCAAACCGCCTTTCATTCACTCGTGCCTCCTTCTCTGACCTCCGCCTCCTCACAGCAAGACTTTATTTTTAAACTGGGAGGTTGCTTGTGCAGATGAAAGGAAAAGATTTGAACTTGTCCTCCAAAAATCCCCAGAATAAATCATTTATTGTGTGTTTTGGACCAAATGCAGCATCAGTTGTGAGATTCGGTTCATCTTCTTTTTTATCTCACTGGAGCTTAGTAGTGCTTTTTTTTTTTATGGAGTTCAGAGAGAATGAACTCTGAGATTTTTCCGCCTCTCTGCGGACCGGTGAGCGTTGTCTAGACATAGACGGGGAGAAACAGGCACTGAACCTTTCCAGATGCTTTTCAGATCAGTCCACAAGGCAAACTAAAAATATTACAGTTCTTGCCAGCGCTTTTAAAATCCCCTTTTGCTTTATTAGACTGAGAGTAGAAAAAGAAGACGAAATGGTGCTGGACCGGGATGAAGACATCTTGAAAGGCCATTCTCTCCTCTCATTGTGTGAATCGTCCTGGATACAGTTCCTCTCTGCAGTATTTCAAAGTCTACTGTAACTGCATATGACAGGGCTGATCTAAGCCAGGACAGGGCCCCGGCCTCTTCCTTCATTACTCTCCTAATTGGTTTATTTTTATAGATCATGATAGCTGGCGGATCGCGGTAGCTTTGTGTTTGGTCGTGTGTGATCTCATGATAGCCGCCGTGTGAGTGTGGGGCGATCTGGTCCTCGTGTCACGGATCTGCTGTGAAGGTGGAGATATTTATTTTGTTTAGCAGTCATAGTTTGTGTAATGTTCCTCTGCCTGCTTGTTTGGACAGAGACAGACCTACATTGTGCTCTGCTCTGTGTCATCTCGAACCACAACATCAAAGGTTTCTGCACAATAAGGCGAGATATGATCAACATATGATGCTCTACTGTGAAAATATCCAAGTCAAGTCACATTTATGTGCAAAATTAGAGCATTTTTAAAATATATATAGATGTTTTTTTTATTGGAAATTGTTTTCCCCCTTTTTTATGTTTTTTAAATGATGATATTCTTTGATATATGGAGTATTTGCCCCATTGCCCCAACTTGTTTCAACATAAAAAATGTGAATTTCACAATGTTGCATTTGTGGATATGATATGATCAGTGATGTCTGATCTTATTTGTTTATCTCCTGCAGGATACGGCCTCCCTGGGATCCCAGAAAGGCGGGATCTCCAAACACGGCTGGCTGTATAAAGGCAACATGAACAGCGCCATCAGCGTCACCATGAGGGTGAGACAGTGATGAAGGCCACATTCAGAATCAGAATCAGAAATACTTTATTAATCCCGAGGGAAATTACTTTGTTACAGCCCGTCCATACAAACAATTAAACAATGACATGGGGATAACGGGACAGGAGGTAGAGGAAAAGGGGAAATGATTAGTCAATTAACTGATGGAAGCACGAGAGATATACCAGTTGACTGATATTGTAATATAATACATTGTTTGTATAATGTATAATAATGTTAAATATCATTTGATAAGGACTGATGCCTGAAAAGCTCTCTGGGTACATTTGCAGAGTGGTGAAAAATCGGTTCACAATCCACATAAAAAAGGTTTATTTTCATTCAAAAATACAATTTTGAAAAAAAAAATTATTTATTAAATATATTATTTGCTTATTCACAATATGTTCCTTTTTTTTCCCCTTAACTCAAAAAATGATTGTCTGATCTCATGCTTATGTCCCCTACAATGTCTGATTGTATTGACTTGTATCTGTCCATAGAGAGGTGTTTTCACACACACAGATGTCTATGCACTTCACTAAAATCAGAGTTTGAAATGTCTGCGAGGCGAGTTGGATTAGGATTGTCCCAACCTCTAAAAACCAATTAAACGCCCTAAAAGAACCCTGACGGCAGACTGTGGTGCTCCGTGTTTGGCTCGTGCCGCTCTTTCACCAGCCTGCTGCCGATTATGACCAAAACATTGCTTTTTGCCTTCCAATCACTGAGAGCTGACTGCCATTTCTTCTTTCTGTTGCAGTCGTTCAAGAGGAGGTATTTCCATCTAACCCAGCTCGGGGACGGCTCTTACAACTTAAACTTCTACAAGGATGAGAAGATCTCCAAAGAGCCCAAAGGAACCATCTTCTTGGACTCCTGCATGGGTGTGGTTCAGGTATGCTCAATAATATTTATCTCTGGCACGAAGGCAGTGATTGTTAAACGGGATTGCCCTGCGTGACCCGCTTCACCGAACGGGATATCCTGCGGCACGGTCCCTGGTGAAAATTAAAACACAGTATACAGGAAATAAACTGAGAATCCGGACACAGCAACTTCCTCTTCGCAGAGCTTTTTGTCTTTAGACATATTTTCCAACGTGAGTTAACTATAACGAGCAGCATTTTAACAAAAATGTCTCTAATAATGATGGTCTGCTGCTGAAAGGTATCCATGAGACCCTCTGTTGTTCATTTCCCTGAAACCTGAGCCCTCTCCTCCCCAAGGTCGGGCTTTACTGCTGACTCTCAGCTGGTGAAACAAGGTGAATGCTGAGGTCTCACTTCCGTGCACTTTCCAACGGGCCTCGCAATCAATGCCACGTACATGCATCTGGCCAAGACTCACTGCGTGCATTATCAGCTGTCTGTCACCTCAATAGAGGGAAAGAGGCTGATCTTAGTGATGAGGCACTCAGCTGGTATCAATCAGATATCAGCTGAGTGTTTTTCCAGGACTGCCTGATAACTATCATGTGGAGGAGGAGGAGCAGGTTACACACAGTGTTTGTGGAGGTTTTTATCAGTGCATGTTGTGGTGTCCATGCCGTCTCCCCCGAGTTCCCCTTGAACCTCCAAACCACCCAGTTTTCAACCGCAAACCTTCACTCTCTTGCATTCCTCAGTGGTGAAGAAGTAAAGTAAGAATCCACCTCCTGGGTCAGTTCAGTCTGGAGAGACTCACAAGCCAGTTTTCTGTTCCTATTAATACATTTAGACAACAAAATGCAACAAACGTCTTTCTATATTTTATCTTAAAAAACTATCCTTTTGACCTCAGTGTTAATAGCATTTTTGTAGTTTTCTTGAATATTGAAAACAAAACAAGGTGGATATATTAATAAAAACAAATTTTATGAATAAAGACATCTACAAAAAGAAAATGAAAACAAGTAAACCCCCCTAAATTAAAAAAAGTGTGTCTTCAAAGAGATTCATACATGTATGAACGAATATCTCATTAAATTTACGACAAGCAACTCTAATTTTGTGTTGATTCTGGCGCCCCCTGTGGACAAAAGCGGCAGATTTTCCATGAGCCCCATCGGCTTTTGTCTCAAAGATTTTGATTTGTGCATTTGTTTTGGAAAGAAAGACACAAATTATTTATGTGCTTTATCCTATATTTATATATATTTTTTAACATCTGTTGGCAGGCTGCATAGTGATGATGTAATGTATCTATTTGTCACTATGTTAGATTAATGTCTGCAATGCTGATCAGCTGATGTTTAACTGACAAACAATTCATCAAAATAAGGAGATTCTCCCATAAAATATTGTGTTTGGGTTGTTTAAATGCTGATTATGATACAGAGGCTGTACTTTAATCAACAAACCATTCTGTTGGTAATTAAGCAGCATAACAAACCCTCCTTATATTATTCTAATAAACTACATACAGTTGATGAGATTTCTGCTCTGCTGAAGTAAAAAAGATGACTGAAACTCAACCAGCAGAACCGGCTCTATGAGTGGAACTGCAGATGTTTAACTGCAGCTGTACTGTCATGTGGAGTGACATCATACTGAGCCTCAAGCTGCTCCTGCGCTTTGTTGAGACGCCAGCATATGCTCAAATACACAAAGCATTCGCAGCATATTAATGAGGTGAGCGCGGCCTCTGTAGGTCTCAAAAACGGGCTCAAAAACGTCAACTGATAATTGTGGTTGGAGGTTTTATTTCTCTTTTTTATTCTCCTCCTTCGCTGTCGTAAGAATACAGATGCTAAGAATATCATGAAAATTAGTTTGTCCGCTCATTTCCCCGAGGACGTGTGCAGCTGTGTTGCCCAGAAAACTGAGACTCGTCGTCCTATCTATCAGATAATAAAGTCTATTTATCAAGACTCTCGTTTTATTTCCCCTCCATGTTTTCTCAGCCTCCCTATCACTCCCACTCTGCTGTTTCAACACTGCAGGCCAGCTACAGTGATAACCACAGCATAACAATAAGCATAACAAATCCACTGACTGCTGACAATAATGAGATGACACTGCCTGAATACTTAATTTAAACGCTGTGTCATGGACAAACTGCAGCTGAATCAGCACCTACAGGCCCTGAATGGGCTGTAATTGAGTCCCGAATGGGGCGGTGACATCATTGAGGTCATAGTTCGGCGTGCAGATCCAGCTCGTTTTGTGTTGACTTCACTCAGCAGCTCCGTCTCACTTCAAGGAAGTCTCTGCTGTGGTCCTGGCAGAGCTGCAGGCTTTGTTACGCAGATGGAAATAATCTGTCCCTCCCTAACGCACGTTTTGCATTTGCTTTCTGTGGCAGTTAAATGAAATCTGTTTAGCCTCCCATGTCTTTCCCAAACACTGACTCACATTTAATGGATCTTGGGCGCGTTTTGGTCTAGTTTGTTGTTTTTGAATATTAACTTTGCAGGCTCAAACTGCATAAAGTAAAGCAAGCTATTATTTAGATCATAAAACCTAGAATTTCAATGCAGAAGTGCCTTTAAATCGTCATTATTTCTAATGGCCAGCAGGGGGCGACTACACTGGGTGAAAAAAAAAGTCATTGGTAAATGATCCTACTTCTCATTTGATTTATTGCCTCAGTGAACATTTTCCAAATATGAAAACCTTATATGATTGATTAAAAAGTCTTGATTGTTTTACATAATTTATGTGTTTTTCTTCTCCTCCTTTTTTCTCCTCCTGCGTCACGGTTGCAGAACAACAAGGTTCGGCGGTTTGCATTCGAGCTGAAGATGCAGGACAAGAGCACGTACCTGCTGGCGTCAGACAGTGAGGGAGAGATGGAGGACTGGATCAACACGCTCAACAAGATCCTGCACAGCAGCTTTGAGATCGCCATGCAGGAGAAGAGGAATGGAGACATTCATGATGGTGTGTGTGTGTTTGTCTGACGGTCCATATTTTCACAGCCTCTAAAGGAACACAAATATGAAATGGAATAATATTTTGTATTAGTCAAAATATTATCCAACTTCATGATGAGAAATGATTTAATATTCTTGTAAAAACACCTGTGGTTTAATTAGGAAATAGTTGTTGTAAGGGATAATATGACTCAGAGAAGCAGCTTTTCTGAGGTCACACTGGCATAATGTGAATAATAAGAAATGTTTGGATTCTGAAAGTTATCAGTTCAAACGACATGATCTCTACGTAGTCAGTCCAGTTCCAGCTTCTAAAATATGTCTGGTTTCTTTAGTCTTTTGTTTTTTTAAACAGCATATCTTTAGGTTTTGGACTGTTGGTTGGATAAAACGAGACATTTGAGGAAGCCGGCTTGGGCATTAGGGATGTTTTTCACTTATATTTTATGGATGAAGAACACAGTTGACAGCTTAATTAATAATTAAAAAAAAGTGGAGGAGGTCTGCGCTAGAAGTGCTTTTCTAGTTTGTTGTTGTTTCTCTTCTTCTACTGTCTAATTAATACATTACACTGCCGTCTTCTGACCAAAGTACGTTTATGCAGCTTTGTTCATTTGCTCTAAAGTAGTTGATGGAAACGCCCTTCATTCGCATTTCCTTTAATGCGAAATTTCAAAATTTCACGGCTAACAATAACACGGCTTGTGACACTCATTTAACTTAGTCACCAGCCGGATGCATCTTATACGTAGGTATATAAGTACTAAAGGGCGCCATAATCATATCAACGTGTATTAAGGAAAGGGCAAGCACTGTTCTTCACTTTCCCTACCCAGAGTTATCTTCCTCTGGGGGGATTGAGCTGAAGATCTTCAGTCACAAGCTCCCTTCAACGAAGCTATTGAAGTTTCAATGGTGGGATTTTGTAAACTAAGCTCCAAGGATGAAAAATGCCACAGTTATTATATCCAAAATAATAATCAACCATCCTTGAAGATCCAGTAAATCCATGCATCATTATCAGTTTATTTGCTCTGGAATACTGAAAGTACCTGACGATCATCCACACCAACTTCCACTCACGACTTCGGCTCACTTCTTCCTGGCTCTGCCGTGTAGTGATGTGATACTGGACCACCCAGGCTTTTAATACTCACCTCCTGTCTCATAGGAGGCTTAGCTATGGAGGAAAGAGGCTGAATGACTTTACACAAAACGCTCCACTAATCTTCCCTAACTCCTCAGCTTTTATTAATCATGCTGTGCATGAGAGGAAAAAACACTATTCTTCTTCAGGAGATCTCATAAATATGCCATTGATCCCACTGATTCCTGTACACTTCAATGACTGTTTACCAAACTTTGAAATGTCAGTAAGCAATTAAGGAGGTTTTTCCAACACAGGAGAGTTGTATTAATGCTCTACGATCTTTGCCCCGCTTCTAATGATTTCTCGTATTTTCCTCTAGATGATGATCTTGGAAAGTCAGACAGCTCCTCTGGCAGCATGGACAGCTTTCAGGTAGGTCCTACAGCACTTCCTCAGTACATCATTACATGGAGGGAGCTGCAGCATTAAATCTCTGTTCTTCATTGAAGTTGTAAGGAAGAGGGCCTCTTCTGCCACAAACATGTGGCTTGGATTTAGACTTAAGAGTGGCTGGTTACACACCTAATTTCTCAGACATGCGTTTGTTTTCTTGTAGATCTGATCTGACATTAAACACAGACCTGTTGTCATGGGATGAACTAAAACTTCTTAGCTTTATTTGGGTTTCATCTCAAAAAACAATACCGCACATTAGACACCTGGTGTTCAGCTCTACGTGAGACACACCACTGACCCTTTTATGTCCTTTTTAGGTGGGGGGCAGCGGGTAGCAGGTCAACAGTAGATGCCACAAAGAGTACTTCATCTGAAAGTCACAACAGGTCATTTTATACAGTGAGGTCAAGTTTCAAAAAATGTTCTCAGTACAATGAAGTGCTACTATGGCGACTAACATCACAAATGAATACAATTGAGCTCACTCAATCCACACTCAGTCTCAGCTTTCCAGTGATATCCAATGTATGCAATGTTTTCATGTACGCATGTTTAGAGACTCCTAATATGCAGAACATTTAGATTTACAATAGGTAGAGATACACTTTTATATTGCAGGTTTTTTGCCCCAAACTCCACAGGATTCACATAAAGTGGGCATGTCTGTAAGGGTGAGACTTGGCACCCATAATTTTCATTCAGAAAACTTGAGGTTACAGGCCAAGCGACTCCTTTGTCAGTTTTTTCTTCACCATATTTAGCTTGACATTGGAGCATTTTTTAACATATTTCCCAACAAGATACCATGACATAGTTGGTACCAGTGGATTCCTTCTGTCTTCCATACAATACTAGCATTACTGAGCCCACAATAGCATCTGCAGAACAGTGCTAGAATTC
>CAFUXE010000627.1:449716-521542 GCA_903364295.1 Serranus cabrilla
TCAAAATTTGTTTAATTATGATACATTTAAAATCCAATAATCTAAATATTTATCTAGATTTTATGACCCAAAGTTTGAATACAAGGAAATCTGCTTTCCTCCCAGGCAGTGGTGGAATGTAACTAAGTACATATACTCAAGTACTGTACTTAAGCATGATTTTTAGGTATTTGTACATTACTTGAGTATTTCCATTTAATGGAAAATTACGCTTCTACTGCCAGCTTTAGTTACTTTTCAGGCCAAAATTTAACATGAAAAATATGATAATTTGTAAACAATTGGACTTTTATTTTTTTATTAAACCTTATAACAGTGTATTTAGTAGTTAAAATGAGCTGCTTACATAAATGCAATGAAAATAATGTATAATAGTGTATATTTAGAATATATGTAACAATCTAAGTGGGTCCATTCAGCATAATAAGTACTTTTAGTTTTAACACTTTAAGTACATTTTGATGCTGATACTTTTTTACTTTTGCTGATGTGAGTTTTGAATGCAGGACTTTTACTCGTAGTGGAGTCATTTCACAGTTTTACTGAAGTAAGGGACCTGAATACTTCCACCACTGCTCTTGGGGACATTTGAGTGAAATTTCCAACACTTAAATGTGGAGAAATATGACTTTATCCACCCTAACCTGCTTCACTAACCTGCCATCCGTCTAACATTGTCCTGTTTCCTCATCAGGAACCAGGATGGGGCAGGACCCGTAGCACATGAGCGGAAGTCTCAGACTCTGCCTGTGTCCCGTAACAGGGCGGGAATGATGCATGCCCGCTTACAGCAGCTCAGCAGCCTGGATAACTCATACACTTTTAACCACAGTAAGTGCTCCACACTTCTCATCAAACATCCTCCGCCCTCCTCCGCCTCACTCTGTGTAGTCTCCTCATGCTTTCCACCATCATCAACATCAACCCCCTCCATTCCCTGTTTGAGCCCAGCCCTCTGTCCAGCAGACGGGGCCTCGGAAGACGTGGTTGCATCACCAGTAAATTAGATTAAACTGTGTGCAGCGTCACATTGATTTTACCTGAAGGGCTTTTAAAAAGCTTTGTGCTCAGTCGGGTAAATGGCATCGTTTAACACAGTTTCTTTGTGTTTTCAGTGTAAGAAAGATTTCAAGTATTCTTGGAATATCTGTAGAGCATGGTAAGAATGTATCAGGTTGGCAGGCACTGTCACTGCTCTGTTCGTTTGGTTAAAATGAAGAGCATGCTTATTTTAACCGAGCATTAGCTTTCAAATTCTCCTCATCCCTCTGGCCGGCTCATCTGCTCTGAATGTACATTTACATGGAAAGAAAAATCCAAATTCATGTAAAATATGAAGGGTTTCATTCCAAAACTGTTTGTGTATTTCAATAAATGCTCCTTTAAATTAATATGAAAAAAACTCTAATAAAACCTCACAATCCTGTTACATTTCATTTGATAAAAAAAAAAATCTTTTTTTGTTTCAGTTTGGAATGAATCTTTTCAACATCATGACATTTTCCAGCTTTGCCTTTAACACTTAGGGTCATATTTTAAGATATGTGATAAAGTATGATTATATAAATGGGCTCACTGTGCAGTGGTGTGGGTGAATCAGCTTCAGCTTCCTGTCGTGTGTTCTTTAGCCTACAGCCACTCGGATGCAGACGTGTTGAATCAGTCTCTGCTGGAGGCAAACATCGCCACTGAAGTGTGCCTGACTGTGCTGGACACGCTCAGTATCTTCATCATGGGGTTCAAGGTATTATAACGCGTACAAAAGCTCATTACACTCATTATGCATGCTTCACAAAAAGTCCATTGCTAATAATGTAGGATATTGTGAGATACAGCAACACTGTTTTTAAACTCACATGTGTTGACGTTCATTGATCTGGTAGAATTTAATACTGCACTAATAATCTATAAAGAGAGAAGTAAAAATTAAACTGCCAGGTCACATAAAAAAAAAAAATTCAAATGGAGAGACAGGTTTTTCAATTTAAGAGGACTTTTTTTCGTTCTACTTTGTATATGTCAATTTGTGGGGTGAACATATGGATAATTTCAAGAAAATGTTGAGTAGTTGCTTATTTGTATTATATTGTATATATGATAAATATTGGCTTAATTTTGCGAGAGTTATGAAAAAGCAGGGTCATATAAATGTATACAAATTTCTTCTTTTTGGAGAGACATGTAATATGAATTTTTTGTTTTTAGTCATAATTTCTATGATGAGATTTGCTGTATGCTTACTGTTTTATATGCTATTCTTCTTTTGTTTTTCTTTTGTTTTTTTAACCTATATGTTAAATTTCTTTTAAAATAAATTAAATAAATCTGTATCCTAATAAATCTAAAGATGTAATACACAAAACATATTGCATGTCACAAATTTACTGTACTTTTGAACTTTGTACTGGATTAATTTTTCTTAAATTATAATGTTTATGTCAGGAGTTATTAATGCATCATGAAAAAAAACCCACAGAGGTGAATTCCTGTTTTGAAATCAGATTTTAAGATGAAACTCTCCTCCTCCTCCACAGACCCAGCTGTGCTCGGACCACGGCCACAGTCCCCTCATGAAGAAGGTGTTTGAAGTCCATCTCTGTTTCCTTCGGATCAATCAGTCGGAGACGGCTCTCAAGCAGGTCTTCACTTCACTGCGCACCTTCATCTACAAGGTACGAAGGACGTCAGTTTCCCTGCCCAAAACTTTTCTCTGCTGTTGTTGGTTAAGATGTTCACTGGTGACCCGTCCGTCTCCTTCTTCCTCTAGTTTCCCTGCACATTCTTTGAAGGGCGCGCCGACATGTGTGCTGCTTTCTGCTATGAGATCTTGAAGTGTTGTAACTCCAAGCTGAGCTCCATCCGCAGCGACGCAGCGCATCTGCTCTACTTCCTCATGAAGAGCAACTTTGACTACACGGGTCGCAAGACTTTCGTCCGGACTCACTTACAGGTAGGAAACGTGTATGAAAATAAAAAAAGGATGAAGCTTTTATGTTCAAATTATATATATTATATATGTTGGATAATATAATAACCTAATATTCTGAGATATAAAAGCTCAAAAAACAATTCATTCTTTTATCAGCTTAATTTTTCTTTATTTTTCTTATTTTTTTGTGAGCATTCTGAAGTAGATTATTAAGCTTATTTTATTTTTTTAACTTTCATCAAATGTGTAAGCCCATTTTATAACTGTTACCATCAGTACTTAACTGCATTATTGGATTTTAATAAGGTCAGAAGAAAAAAATATGAAATGAGATGTTTGTTTTGCCATAATATTATTGTTAATACTGTATTTATACTGTCTGTGGGACCTCAAACAATGATGATGTCAATGAAAATAGAAATTAATAATGAATAATATTTATGATAAATCTGTCTCTAGGTGGTGATTGCTGTCAGTCAGCTGATAGCTGATGTGATTGGCATCGGGAGTACCCGCTTCCAGCAATCTCTGTCTATAATCAACAACTGTGCCAACAGTGACAAAACTATCAAGGTCAGGAATTCATTAATGTGCATTTAAATCTGTTAAAATACATGATTAAACTAGCAATGACACAGCTGACTGTTCTCACTTCTGCATCTTCCTGAGCAGAACACAGCTTTCCCATCAGATGTGAAGGACCTGACCAAACGCATCAGAACCGTGTTGATGGCCACGGCTCAGATGAAGGAGCACGAGAGAGATCCAGAGATGCTGGTCGACCTGCAGTACAGCCTCGCCAAGTCCTACGCCAGCACGCCTGAGCTACGCAAGACGTGGCTGGACAGCATGGCCCGGATCCACGTGAAGAACGGAGACCTGTCAGAGGTCAGACCGACAGACTCTCTATGGCTGAATGAGCTGGACTCTTAATGTGATGCTGATAGACTCACGTATCAAGTAGTAACTGGATTTACATCATATTTCTCTGCATTGTTTTTTGTTTTCAGGCGGCCATGTGCTATGTGCACGTTGCAGCACTTGTGGCAGAATACCTGCGGAGAAAAGGTGCTTTGATAATCTAGTTTCACTTACAGTTCATACCCTACAGCAGCTCTGTTTTTGTTCATTCCATTCAAACTTTCCTGGTTTTGTTTGCCTATAAAGATAAGATCAGATAAACCTTTTATTAGTCTAACAAAGGGGACATTTTCAGAGTTACAGCAGCAAAAGTGTAATGCAAAAATAGAAGAAGCACTAATAAAATAACAATAAATAGTAAATAATAATAAGGCTGATTGTAATAATACTGTCTCGTACTTTGAGCAGGCATGTTCAAGCAGGGCTGCTCAGCGTTTCGTGTTGTGACTCCAAACATTGATGAAGAAGCAGCGATGATGGAGGACGTCGGCATGCAGGACGTCCATTTCAATGAAGTATGTTACTGTGCCAATTTTACATGAGCACAAACACATTTAGCAAATTCAAATGAGATATCAATACTTTATATTTCTTGTAATAATAAACCTGTTTGATAGGGACTTATATGATTTTAAGTCTAAAAAAAATGTAATCCTAAATTAGACTTTCTCAATATCATGACCACAGGAGGGGCAGAGAGACATACACTCATGTTTTTATATGTAATTATGTGAATCAATGTTTTGCCAAATCTTACTGTCAACAAAATAAAGATTATGTTGAAAAAGACAATTTATCGACCAGAATAGCCAGAAGCACACTTCTATAAAAAAAAATGTGTGTTTTCCTAACTTTTGCATAGTTATCACATAAGTCGATGGACTTATCAGACACTGATCTGTTGCCCCTGTTCCCTCAGGACGTCCTGATGGAGCTGTTGGAGGAGTGTGCAGACGGCCTGTGGAAAGCCGAACGTTACGAGCTCATCTCCGACATCTACAAGCTCATAATCCCCATTTATGAGAAGCGCAGGGACTTTGAGGCATTTCACTTTTTATCTACCCACAACAATCCCCCCTTCATTATCGCAGCATTAGTATCTGCACATTCAAATCGCATTTTAATCGGATTTTTGTTGCTTTGCACAGAAACTGGCCCACCTGTATGACACTCTGCACCGTGCATACAGTAAGGTGACGGAGGTCATGCACACAGGCAAGAGGCTGCTGGGCACCTTCTTCAGAGTCGCCTTCTTCGGCCAGGTGAGTTTAGTTTAGTCTTTCCAAGGAAACATTGTTTATTTGATTTCTAATAATTATTCAAACTCTATTTCACAAAAGAACACGTGTTTTAATTTGGATGCTTGTGTTGCAATTCACAATTAGCATGTGAGCTGCTGAAACTGTTTTCCTGTTATTGTTTTTGAGAGCATGACCACATGCAGTGGCATTTTATGATCCACTCTAATACCCCTTTCTGCTTTTTATCCTCTTTGAAGGCAGCGGTAAGTTGTGCAATAGACCTCGCTAGTGTTTCAGAGCAGCCTGAGTCTTTGTGTGGTGTTGGTGCTGCTGTAATCCATTGCACTTCTCAGTCATAGTTTGCTGTTTACATTAACAGTCAGTCACCACTGCTGCTTTGTGTGTTTTGGGACTGTGTTGCATGGCGCTATTGTGAACTCATTCCAGTCTTTCTGCTTTTGTGTAACAGATCTAAGATTGTAAGATTTTAGTACTGACTAAGGCTGTACCAAATGTCTTTCTTTATTTATAAAGCTTCTACTGAGGTTTTATTATTATTAGAACTTTTAATTCTCATTTCATTGAAAATAGAAATTCACTTACATGCATCTTTTGTCATTTCCGTAGCACTTTGTTATTCCAACTCTGCTTTAGTAACATAAATGGTGAGACAGGAGATGGAAAAATCGATCTTTTTAAATAAAAAATAAATAAATAAAGTGAATAAAATCAAATGTGTGCATATGTATTTATGCTCACTATAATGTTAATTTCCAAACCCAGATTAAAATAGATAAATACATAAATAAAATACAAACCTACGAATGTCATATTTTATGACGTCATCACCCTTAAAAACATTTTTTAAATCATCCATTTGAATAAAGTGATATATCTGATTAAATGGGACAAAATGAACTTTTTTTAATGAATAAATGTATTTTAAGGTGCTGTGTTCCTCCCTATGTGTGCAGCAAGCACAAGAGCAAACAGTTTTGGGACAGCAGTAAAAATCCTGTTTTTTTAAGGTTAAACTTTTAAACAAAAATAGATTGAACCAGAATATTTAATTTCCTAATAATATGCTAGAAATTTCTCTGGGGCTATTGGAAATGTTTGGTATGCAAACAGTCATCCACTACTGGAACCTAATTGTATAAAACTAACCTGATGTTTATCTGCAGCTGTGCAGAAATACAGTGTTTAAAGAGAATGAACAGACATTGATTTAGAATCCAAATGTCGACATAATAAATGAAGCTTCAGCCTGTTTGGTACAGTTGTAGTACTGACGCTCATCCCTCTGTCTTATCTTGTGAAATAACTGGTTGGTGTGGTTATCTCGGTCTGTGTGCTTTGATGGAGATCCATGTCTCTCTCGACATGGTCGCTAACTGGTGATGTAGTACTTTAGACTTAAAGTGTGTTGAATCTTTTCATAGTTTTAAGGTAGTTTTCATGGAATAACGCTGATTTTATTTTCTGCTGTCCACACCCCTGTAGCAGTACCATTTTACAGACTCAGAGGCTGAGGTAAATCAATGTGAACGCCAACATTGCAGTTGGACTGCAGTGATGTGTTAGGTTGTGTTGTGCTCCTTTGCTAATGCAGTCGGTGCTATTTCACGTGCACTGCTTATCTTTTAGCCCTTTAACTACTCCTCTTCTCCAGCTTTAGTGTTGTCCTAATCTTAGTAGGAACCCCTTGAGGGGCTAATATCAGGGTTCATCTCTCACTGGGTAAATGCATGGCTTCCCCTGTCTGTTCATGGGACTTTTGACCATTTACATACAAGACAACGGACTAATCTAAGTGCTTCCACTGACAGTGTGAAATCTGTGTACTTTGGCCCGTCTCACATTACTGAACTGACACTAGTTGATGTCTTGCAGTGGAGTTTTTTCCGTCTCTGTGCTTGGGCATTAGATAGAGGGCTGTGTTTTTGTGGAGTCTGCCAAATCGTTCAGCCCAAAGCTGAGACTTAAAGAGTATTCACCATTTCATTTTAACAAATTGTGGAAATGACTCCCACTCACAGCCCATGTGTGGTTTGGTGTGGCACTGTTTTCTTCTTTATATCTTGTTAGATAGTGTTGTTTTTATTAATTCTAGCCATGTTTTATCTGTATCCAGGGTTTCTTTGAAGATGAAGATGGTAAGGAGTACATCTACAAAGAGCCCAAATTCACCCCTCTGTCTGAGATATCACAGAGGCTCCTGAAGCTGTACTCTGACAAGTTTGGGCAGGAGAACGTGAAGATGATCCAGGACTCTGGCAGGGTAAGACTTTGCTACTATTTACTGATTTGTTGACCCATAAGATTCATAAAAACATCGTGCTGATGGTTTGTAATGACATGCACTGTCTGCAGATTAACCCCAAAGACCTGGACTCTAAGTACGCGTACATCCAAGTGACACATGTGACCCCTTACCTGGAGGAGAAGGAGCTGGTGGACAGGAAGACGGACTTCGAGAAGAGCCACAACATCCGCCGCTTTGTGTTTGAGATGCCTTTCACCATATCAGGCAAAAAACAAGGCGGGGTGGAGGAGCAGTGCAAACGCAGGACGATACTAACCAGTAGGTTACCTTAAATACTATGTGTGGTCGTGAGGGATAATTCAGAATGATTGAGGTTGGGTTGCATGAAGTACGTATCCATCGTCATTGAGTATAACCTGTAGTACATGGCTGACAGCACAGCCCCTGATTACAGAGAAGCAGGAAGGAATACCTGCACAGAAGTTAAGCAACCTTCTACGCCCTTGTCAAAGCCACCAGACTCCATTGACAAAAGCAGTAAATTTACCTTGCAGAACACAGGAGTTGCTGGTCTACCACTGCCTTGATCAGTTAGTTTGTTTGACACCAGTGGGGGTCAATGGAGTCTGGTGGCTTTGACATGGGCATGAAATAGCTTCTGTGCTGATACTCCTGCCTGCTTCGTCAAACTAGGGGGGGTGCAAACTGTCCTCTACTGTAGGTTATACAATGACTATGGATAAGTACCTCATACAACCCCACAGAAGACATTATGCAACTATTATTACAGGCTGAATAGTTCAGCTGAAGACAGTGTTGTGTAATAAAACTTGGCTGTGAATAAACAAGATGTTTGTGTCATCTCCCTTAAATTATCTCAAATCATCTAAAAAGTAACGTTATTTGTCCAATATTCCTCCCAAACTGTAGACCACATCACCCCATTGTCTGCATATTGGCATCCTCTAAACAGGCTTTAAATACACTCTATGTGACAGCTGTCACGTGGGTATCAGCCGTTGAGGCATTACATGACTCAGCAGAAAGACGTGCATGAATGGAAGATCTTGATTAGATTGTGAACGTGTCAGCTGTCTCTCAAGGACTTTTCCTAATCACAGTTATATTGTCTTATCATGCAAAAAGTCCAAAAGTTCAACCTTACATTCTTATCTTTATTATCTGAGAGCTTTCAAAAGATGCACAGTGCACACATGCACGGTGAGCTGTAAAACTCAGAAAAGCACATGCAAGAAGAAAATATTCACAAACTAAGAGGCCAGCTGTTCATCCGCCTTGTTTTTCTGTCCCTCAGCCACGCATTGCTTCCCCTACGTAAAGAAACGTATCGCAGTGATGTATCAACACCACACTGATCTGAGCCCCATCGAGGTGGCCATCGATGAGATGAGCAAGAAGGTGGCCGAGATCAAACAGCTGTGCTCCTCCAGCGAGGTGGACATGATCCGCCTGCAGCTCAAACTGCAGGGCAGCATCAGCGTGCAGGTGCCTGCTTTGAATCAATGTATACACACTGTATATGTCTAATGAAATGATCAAAACATGACACGGCTCCTATATCGTCCCTCAGGTAAATGCAGGACCACTTGCATATGCACGAGCTTTTCTGGACGATGCAAGCGCCAAAAAGTATCCTGATAACAAGGTCAAACAGCTGAAAGAGGTCTTCAGGTGAGACGTCAACAGGGTATAACGTTCCTGCAAATATACACTTTACAATTCTCTTTTAACACTTCCTGGTTTTTCTGGGCAGGCATTTTGTGGAGGCATGTGGCCACGGTTTGGGTATTAATGAGCGGCTGATCAAAGAGGACCAACAAGAGTACCACGATGAGATGAAAGCCAACTATAGAGACCTAGCAAGAGAGCTGTCCATCATCATGCATGAGCAAGTGAGTACGGTTACAAGTGTAATTTTTAATGTAACAACTGTAATCTGCTATGTTTTGACTTGTGTGAGTGCCATTCATGAAATGTTTCATAATGCGATTGATGATAACACAATCTTTGATAACATCATTCTCTGTTTCTCCCTTGTGCTGACATGAGCAGATTGGATGGTAATGCACATGCACCTGTATGCAGTAAAGACAGAGTTGTTGATCCAGCCAGACAAAAGGCACCTGGTGTCAGGAATTACCCTAAATCTGAATTGCATTGTCGAACCATTAGAAATAATTTTACAGCAATTATTCAGCTATCTGTCAACATTTTTAGATCTTTCTAACATTTATATATTGTCCCATTTTGTGATTGTGGATGTAAACCTCAGTGCAAAGCACATTTAAAACAGAAAGCTACAAAAGTTTAGGTCCATATCTTGACCTTTAAAGCACTGAATAGTTGTCTGATCTGATCACAGACAGGACTTATCTTTACAGCCTGCAGTAAATTACAATCAGCTACACAGATTATCTCAAATGAAACACGTCCACTGTCCAGTGCCTAGACTTCCTCATTCAGGCCTCAACTAAAAATGGTTTTATTACTGATTAATCTGATGATCATGCACTTGATTAATCATTCATTTCGTGGTCTATAAAATCCAAAAATAGTGAGATATATCCATCCACCAAGTCTTTGAATGTCCAACCGCTACTCAAAAATTAAAGATATTCAAATAACCATGAAACAAAAGACATTTTTGCCTGAATGAGAATAGTTTCAATCTAATTTTATGCTGTTCTACTAATTGATTGATCATCTAATCATTCCAGCTCTACACCTGATATTTCAAAATAAAACCCCCTTGTTCTTCCTCTACTGTGGATGCAGCTGCTGGCTAGATCAACAATCACTTATCGGCTTATCTCTTTTGGATTGCTGACATGTATTTTTTCTGCATGTGTGTATGTATGTGTGTAGGTTTAAATGTATGTATCTACATATACATTTGCATGTGTATATGTATTAACATGCATCTGAGTGTTTTTGCTTGTGCATTTACATTTTCTTTGATATACAAAAATATGTCTAATGCTTTAAAGGATTTTTCTGTTGATTTAAAGTTTTCTGTTCTGTTTTTACCTCTATGTTTGCTAGTTAGCTTAGCTTAGCTTAGCACAAAGACTGTTAACCAGGGGAAACAGCTAGCCTATCAAATGGAACAAAATCTTCCCACCAGCACCTCTAAAGCTCTTAAAAACACATTTAATCATGTTTTCAATATGTAATAATATGTAGTAATATGTAGAAAACCTAAATGGGAAAAACTATTTGCCAGACAGAGCTCGGCAAGTTTTCAAGTGTCTTTTTTTCTGATTTTATGCTAAGCTAGGCTTATCAGCTGCTGGCTGTAGCTTGATATTTACCACACAGACATGTGAGTGGTATTGAATTTCTTATTTGATATGAACTTAACATGCTCAGCAAAAGTTATAAAAGTCATGTCCAACCATATCACCCGTAGTGTTTTTCTGTGTGTTTGTTTACATGAAGAATGCAACCAACATTTTTGCCAGTATAATGCTAAAAAAAAATACAGTGTTTAGTGCTTGAGTATATACTTTGCAGTGCCTACACACAACAGCAAAAGCTGCTGAGCCATTTTTTTCCTCCCTTCTAGTAGCACTGCTTCTACCCTCTCCCCGGCTCTGTGTGTGAGTTTCGCTGTGGGCGGGTTTAGGCAGCTCCTCCACACATACATGCAGTGACAATAAATGGTCTTAACATTGACATTAATATTGTAGTTACTTCTCAGACAATATAGTGTCCAACAAAATGTAGTTATCAGGCAGTCTTCATCATAAATAGTTGTGAATATCTCGTTCTTCTGCTCTTCCAGATCAGTCCTGTGGAAGATGGCATGAAGAGCGTTCTTCCAGACTCGCTTCACATCTTTAACGCCATCAGCGGCACGCCAACCAGCGCCACCATCCACGGCATCCCCAGCTCTTCCTCTGTGGTATGATGCTTGCCTGGGTCAGCCTTGAACTCAGCAGCGGCCCTCTGTACTCGCCAACCAGGCATGCCGGTGATGCCATATCGTCACTTCTAAACTCTGAAACCTGCTTCTCTTCAGTCAGTTTAAAGGGAAACTGAGAAAAGCACGGACAACTCCGACCCCCTCTCATCTCACCCGGTGAACCATGACCAAGGCACTGGACCTAATATACACATGGCATGGTAACTGTGATGGATGTCTGTGACCGGGGGATTCCGGAGAGAGGATCACGCAGGAGAGATGACAGACTTTGCTCCTGCTTCATGGCCAGACTTAATGTGTCACCTGTTTCTACCTGAAAAGACTGGGCAGTTTTTTTTCTGTTGGGATCTTCAATATGCATGTCATTACATTACACCCACCACCCTCCCAACAGCCCATTTTGTTTATTTTGATGATGTCTCACAATGTGTTTTTGTATGTACAGTATTCCACTTTTATAAGCCACTGTATTGATGTCTTGATGAACAGTATATGCTGCATACATCGACGCTAGCTCCCTGTACATGAAGTTATATTTCTATTAAAAGGGCCTCCTATGACTCGTGTTAGCATTCAACCTTAAATCACTTCAATGTCTTAGAACGGGAGCATTTTTAAATATTTAAAGCCATTGCATACAAAAGTATATTCCAACTTGTTTATTAATGTACATATGAAAAAAGGAGTGTGTGCAATATTTGCAAAGTATCTTGCTGTGTGGGGCTCATACACTGTAAAGATGATGTTCACCTTCTTGCCAAAGCGATGAGGTGTGGAACCAGACTCTACGCCTACTGTGGAAGTGAAACGAAGCTTTTACCATTTTAGTGTTCATTGAAATGTTCCAGAAATTGTTTTATATTGGGGCAGCAATGGGGATTTTTTTATTTTTATTTAACACAAAGTCACTGTTCTGCTGTAAACAGAGATGTTCCCTAATGCTTTTCTTTTAAATAAAAACACACTCATTTCTCTGCAATTGAATCCTCATTTAATTTCCACATGTGTTAAAGCTTGTCGAGCATTTATTCTTACATTTGGTTGAGTTGTGGAGTTCTCAGGTATTAATACATTTTTATGAGCTGTCAGGGACGGAAAATAGCTGACTTCCTATCTCCTATATCTCATGTTCCCACCCATCATAAAAGCAACAGTCAGCAGTGGGGACGACAGATCAAGGTGCTAATAAGAAGCAATAATACGGAAACACTCCCACTCCCACAGTGAAGGATCAATTATCAACTGCTCCCTGCAGGAATCCCAAAGGAATATCAGACTAGAGAAGGGAGCCGGCAACAGCTTCACTCAAACATCATGACAGGTGAGTTTGCAAAAGTTATGTTTTTAATTCTAATCCAAAAAGTAAATATAAAGGAGAAGGTGCAGACAGCTGAATTAGAACAAAGAAAGAAAAATTGTTGCAAACTGTTAACTGCTGCTGTGTTAACTTTTGGTTAACTTTATTTAAATACAGCAGGTTATTTAAACGAGTTTCATCTTGTGCACAGATCACGAGGATCCCAAGAAAGAGAAGGGGGGCAAAGGGAAGGTAATGTAAAATTAATAATATTTTTTGGATGTTTTTTTTTATGTTTAGTGTCTAAATGGTAATAAATTCACTGTATAACTGCTATTCATTAATTTAGTCCAATCTATATTACTGTTGTTGTATTTTACTTGTTTTAGTTTTTCCAATTAATGTCTATTACATGACTTGGCACTTTTTATATAATCCAGTAATATAATACAACACTAAGAGGGACCATTCTGCAAACTGAGACACACAGTACATTTTGTTGCTTATACTTCTGTGCTATTACTTAAAATGTTGAATTCAGGACTTTTTTGGTCATTTAAAAAAAATGTTGAATATAATCTAAACACTTCTCCTTCGCTGCTGAACACCATGCTGCTGTTTCTTTGATCCATCAGAGCAAATTGGTGTGTGGTTATCCACTCAGCATTTTCTTCATTGTTGTGAATGAGTTCTGCGAGAGGTTCTCCTACTATGGCATGCGAGGTGAGAATACTGTGTTTACTTTTTACATTTTAAAAGGCAAATATTGAGTGATTGATTCAGATTAATAATCAAATCCAACAGTAATTACATACATATATGAACTATAGGCCTATATAAATAATTTATAGTAGTCCTGCATTGACCAGCTGCAACATTAAAGTGATGTGCATATGAATGCATCAGTAATCATAATCCAGTATTATAAAGTACTCTCAGACTGGCAAATTTACTTTTATTATTGGTACTTAATGCTTTAATGCTAATACATATACATACATATACCACACATTTCAGAGCTGATACTGTGCAGCTATAGACTGATGAAATCATTTCCCTGCCTGTTCTCAGCTGTCCTGGTGCTGTACTTCAAGTACTTCCTGCGCTGGGACGATGACTTGGCCACCTCCATCTACCACGTGTTTGTGGCTCTCTGCTACCTGACCCCGATCCTCGGGGCCATTGTGGCTGACTCGTGGCTCGGAAAGTTTAAGTCAGTTTGTTATTTTGTCATTGAGCATACGCATAAGTAGCGTTAACTTGGGGCTGCATGTCATTTTTCAGATGTTTACAAGTTGTTTGCATTTCTACCACAGAGTAATTTCATATCTAAACTTCTCTGATGGTTTAATTTGATTAGTTGTTTGTTTGAGGCCTAAGTAGGTCATATGACCCAGTATTTCACACAAAGAGCAAAGATTAGAAAAAATCCAATATATTAAAGCATCCAAAGTTTGGGAGCCACTGAACTAAACTGTATTTAAAGCAGTTAAAACTAGTTTAATGAGTACTTTTACTTTTAATACATTGTGCTGATAATATGCAGAATGACTTTACTAAAGTACTTATTCCACTCCTGCTATCTCTTTCCCTCTTCACCTTACAGGACCATCATCTACCTGTCCATTGTTTATGCCATCGGCCAAATTGCGATGGCTGTTAGCGCAATCCATGACATCACTGACGCAGACAGAGATGGGACGCCCGACGACTTGACCTTCCATGTGTGCGTTTTTTATTCTGCTACACAAATAGTTTAATCTTTAAGCTTTTTGCATCACATATCCCTGCAGTACTCTCTGCTCATGCACATGTTCCTCTCCACATTCAGCGTGTTGTCCATGGTGGGTCTCTTCCTCATCGCTCTGGGCACTGGCGGCATCAAACCCTGTGTAGCTGCCTTTGGTGGAGACCAGTTCGCGGACCATCAGGTTAGAACATCTCAGCTCACTTGGCCTCTGCTACGAAGCTTTGATGGTGACAGTATATAAGTTTTTTGTGAATAAAAACATGACACAAGGTCACTAACTTGCTTCTCTGTGCAGGAAAAGCAAAGGAGAACTTTCTTCTCTGTATTCTACCTGTGCATCAACGGTGGGAGTCTCCTGTCAACCATTATCACTCCAATCCTGAGAGGTAGATATGAGCAGGACATAAAGTTTACGACAACGAATGCCATAAACATAAGCACATGTGCTAACAACTAATAGCAGTGAATTTTAAGTTTAATGACACATGTTTGTCTCATTTTGCAGCTCAGGAATGTGGCATCCACAGCCAGCAGAAGTGTTACTCTCTGGCCTTCGGTGTCCCTGCAGCACTAATGGTGGTCGCACTTGGTATGTGTAAATAATTTCAAGAGTGTGATTCTTTACATTAAACAGACATGTAAAGATTTGGTACATAAACTGTTGATGATTGATGACACTGATGATGATGTTGTGCTCCTCACAGTGGTGTTTATCGTTGGAAGTGGTATGTACTACAAAGCTGAACCACAGGGGAACATCATGCTGGATGTGTCTAAATGCATCGGGGTCAGTCTGGTTTAAAGACATTCTGCATTAGATTATAACAACAATTTCTCTGCTGTGTGTCTAAAATTACATTTCATTTTTCACTTTCTTCTTCGATCAGTTTGCCATTAGAAACCGCTTCAGGCACAGAAGCAGTCAATACCCAAAGAGGACGCACTGGATGGACTGGGCAGAGGAGAAATATGATGTGAGTTATTTAAACGTCTCGTGTTTCTGAAGCTTTTTCATCAGTGTAATAACAACACACAACAACATAACATGTCTTTTTTTGTGCTGTAGAAACTCCTCATTGCTCAAATCAAAATGGTGCTGAAAGTCCTGTTTTTATACATCCCTCTCCCGATGTTCTGGACCCTGTTTGACCAAAAGGTATCTTGAATTTACTCTTCCTTACAAAAGGCAATATTTCTTAAAAACTTCACTAAACGCTGTATCTCTATTAAAGGGCTCTAGATGGACTCTGCAAGCCACCACCATGGATGGAAACTTTGTAAGTTTATTGAATAAACCCACTGTAAATGTATCTGAATTCATTAGAGAAGTGTGTTTATGACATAATAATCTCTTTTTGTGTGCAGGGGGCGCTTGTTATACAGCCTGATCAGATGCAGGTAAGTTAAAATATGTTCTTATCATGCTTGCTTGCAGTGTGCAGTGCTGTTAGTTGAGAAAAATCTCACTTAGCACTTTATGTTTTTGATAGACCGTCAACCCCATCCTGATCCTGACTCTGGTGCCGATCATGGACAGCTTAATCTACCCTCTGATCAAAAAATGCGGCCTGAACTTTACGTAAGTATTGCTGGAACTCAGTAAGACAGATTTGGAGCTTATACTTACATGCTCTGTTAGTACTTGTCGGTTATTAAGTAGCTTGTGATTATTAGGATTAATATTTCCTTTGAGAGATGGTGTGAATTTCTTTTCTGTCACATTTTGCACGTGTCAGTAACAGGATTTAATGTTAATTCACAGACCTCTGAAAAGAATGACCGTGGGGATGCTGATGGCAGCTATAGCTTTTGTCTGTGCTGCTTTGGTTCAGCTTCAAATTGATGTAAGTAAAAACAGTTATTATGCTCCTCTCCTCATATACTGTTCAATGCACATCAGTTCAGGAATTCATTTATTTTCAAATGCAATTTTCAGACAACACTACCCACCTTCCCGTCAGCCTCCCAGAGTCAGTTGAAATTACTCAACATGGGAGGAAATCCAGTGACAGTTAAACTGCCTGGCAATGAACCTCTGGTACTTCCTGCAGCTCAGGTATGTCCTCATACAATAACACAAAAAAAGCCTTTCAAAAAAATTATAAATCAGGACTTGCATGGACACCAAAACACCGTTTATGTACAATATTTGTACCCCACTGATTGCACAGTTTCTATGATTTATTCTCCTTTTTGCAGGCCAGTGAGGAGTTCTTCACATTTGAAGCAGGAAGTGTCCTTATTTCAATAGGCAACCCTGCAGTGACGAAAATTATTGACTTGGCCAATGGACAGCGACAAACACTTCTCATTCCTTCAAACGTCAATGATGAATGGATGTTGGTAAGATGAAGCACAACATGAAGAAAATAAAGAACACACCAGCACCTTTTTTACGTTTTATTAACCACATATGCTTTGTTATTCCCAGACTGAGGATTTGACCTCAAAGCCGGAAGAAGGCAGCAACGCAATCCGGTAAGATTAGATTATAAATGTTTAACCTGTCACAAAAAAAAATCGATTAATTGATCATTCGACCTAGAGAAAATTAATCATTGACTGTTATGACAATAAAGTATGATGTTTCTGATCAGGTAAAAAAAATGTTATCACACAGTCGACAATGAAAGGATTACATATGATGGTTTAACTGACTTTTTTGTTTGTTTAATACCCATTTCAGGTTTATCAATGGAATGACCACAGCGGTGAATGTGTCGATTTCATCAGCTGGCTTTACACTAATTGATCCATTAGATTATTCCAACTTCTCCCTGGTGGACTTTGGAAAGTAAGACGTTTTTTTTTACCCCTTTTGATCAACTATTTTATGATTTCAAGCAAAGAATAAGACTAGTTTAATACACTGATTTTTTGTTTCTCTAATGATCAGGTCCGCCTTCACCATATGGAGTGGTGATCAGTCGTGTGAATACAACAGGGACTTTGGATTTGGAAGTTCATATACCTTCTTTATCCAGAGCACTTTTGCCTTTGGAGCTAATGTAAGTTTAACATGGGGTATTTTAAGGCTGGTGATATTCTACATTTTATTGAAAAATCCCCCAAAAGAAGACCACAAGATATCTTATTCCTCTGAGCTCCATTGAAAAAAAAAACTATTTAATGAAACACACTGTTGCTCTGGGTGACGTGTTCCACATGTTAGTTTACTACAACAGACATGGACACTTTTACGTTTATTTTAAGGTCAAACGCAGACACTTTTCTGGTGCAAGAATGTGTATTCATCCACAGCTGGAAATAGTCCTCAAAAATGCTTCACTTCTGTGTGAGTAATGCTTTTAAAAACTACAGCAGTCAGCAGTTTTAGAAAAGAATTAATAAAAAATGAAACTCCATTTTTTGTGACCCACTTTTTAAAGATTTACATCTTGAAGCTTTGTTTAAACAAGACACCATGGCGTTGGTTTCCGCAGATGGCGTGCACGGTGGCGTTTATGCTGCAGTATTTTCCAAAACGCCATGGGGCGAACCAACAAAATATTCTGTGAACATGCAAGAAATTGTAGAGAACAAGTAGAAAGTGAAAGTAGAGGAAAGTAGGCTGTCTGGCAACAGTAGTGGAATCATGAAGAGGGAACGCTTGCATTGGTTTTGCTCTTTTCATGGGTTTTCTGTAACAGTAAGAAAAATAGAGAATGAACCAGCATTATACTTAAATGTACAAGATGATTTAAAATCTGTTCTACACCTTTCTGAGTCCCAGGGGTTGAGAAAAACTGTCATTATTTCTGTTTATTTGTTTCAGTGTCATGAGTCTATTACTGCAATAGAAAACATCAAGCCAAACTCAGTCCACATGGCTCTACAGATCCCTCAGTACTTTTTCATAACTGCTGGTGAAGTGATGTTTTCTGTTACTGGTCTGGAGTTCTCCTACTCACAGGTAAAATCTGTTTCAATGCACTTTTTCACACATTATTTCAGTAATGTATTGTGAAAGAATATCTGTTGGATACAGAACATGGGGATATTTGTTGTTGTTTTTTTGTCTTTTATATTCTGTTTTTGTTCTTATTAATTAATCTTGTGTCCTTCTTTTGTGTCTTCAAGGCGCCTAGTAACATGAAAGCAGTGCTGCAAGCAGGCTGGTTGTTTACTGTTGCTATTGGCAACTTCATCGTACTGATTGTGGCTGAAGTTGCAAAGATTCCTAAACGGGTAAAAAAACAAAACAAAGAAAAATCAATATTTAAACTCAAGCTTTTGTGTCATGTACAGTGACACATGACGATCCAGTTAACTAACCCCATGTTTGTCCCTCTGTGTCTGTCCTCCTCTTTCAAAGTGGGCAGAGTACGTCCTGTTTGCCTCTCTCTTGGTTGCAGTGTGTGTCATCTTCTCCATCATGGCGTACTTCTACACCTACATCGACCCCACAGAAATTGAGGCCCAGTTCAAGAACAAGGCTGACAAAGATGATGATGAGGATAAAAAACAGCTACAAAAGGCCGACATCCAGATGGTCAAGAAAGACTCCATCAAAGGTCACAAAGATGAAGATGTTCCAGCCACACAGACCAGAATGTGAACTGTCTAAAAAAAAAGCAGATTAGAGATTCATAACGCCTTTATCTCTGATGTTTAACATCAACATAAAGTTGCCAGCTAAGTGTGTGTGTGTGTGTGTGTGTATGCGTGCATCTTTCAAGTATATTAAATATTTTATTGCCCAAATGAGAAAGGCACACAAAGTTTTTAATTATTTTGATAGATAGATTGTTTTTATTTTTGCCTTGGATTTTTTTAATTCCCTATTGTTTTCCATAGTGATGTAAAGTGTACTTGTTTGAACCCCAGGAAGAGCAGTTGCTAGCTCGGTAGTAGCCAATACATCCAAATAAATAATATTGTATTGTAGCATCAACAGATGAAAGATTTGCATATCATATGATGTAATTGCTGTTTTATATTTATGTGTAAGTTATGTACAAGCAAGCAATAAAAAGATATCCTGTTTGTGTGTTTTTCCACTCGCAATTTTTGTCTGGAGATTTTGTGGTGAAAAATCCAATGAGCATGTAATTCTTGTACATAGCACTCTTCCAACCTGATGTCATCAATATAAATAGGAGTTGCTAGTGCTGAATGTCCAATGTTGTGACAAAAAGTAATGCACTGCAGCCTGTCAGGCCCTCAACAGAGCTGTGATCTTCCAAACCGGCTAATTTAATCAAACCACAACAACAGTGTGCTCAGTAATAAGTATGAGCCCTACCTTGACAAAATTAAAATGCTGCTTACATAAATGCATTAACAATAATCATCATCAACGGAGTAATTTCACAGTGGTATTAATACTTTTACTTAAAATAAGGATCCAAATACCTCTTCCACCACTGTTAATATCAACTTGCAACTGGTTTTATTTTTTTATTTAAACATGTTTTCACAATAGAACATCGACATTATACATAAACATAACAATTTAGTACGTCCAGTCTTATGTCTTACTCAGTATCTTGAATTATTGCCTGTATACATACACACATATATAAGCATGCACACATATATATCTACTCACTCCAATATATATAACCAATTGACAAATAAGGTGCATTAGTAAACAAGACAGAAATAATAAACAAACAAGAGAAACTAAAAAAAACAACTAATTAATTAATTTGTTTAATTATGTTAGTAAGGGCAAAGACATCAACTCAAATTTCTATTATAGTGGACAGAAGGAGTGGATAGAAATAATGATTATATTATAGTGGACATATGTATACATTTATGATTATTTATAGTTTATGAACAAGCACTTGTGTGAGCTTTCTTTCCTCCTTGGTGACGCTTTTAAATTTACGCATGACGTCATAATACGCTGTCTCCTTTTCCTCACTCTGATTGGTCCTGCGGAAAACGAACATTACATTAAACCAAGATGGCGCTCGGCGACAGGGAAAAGTGATGAGAGAATAGAAACAACAAGCGACACAACTACATAACAGTGTGCATTTATTTAGGCAGTGCGAATGTTTTAGAACCAGACGTATATCTTAACGTTGGGAAACTGTCAGGCACGTCCTGGGAGACCGCACTGGTCTACGAAGATATAAATATTCAGCTAACTGTTTGCTAACTAGCTGCTAAAGTAGCTAGCCTAGCTAACGTTCGCTAACTGCGGAAGGCGAGTGCTGGAGGAGAAGGCTGGCAGGCAGCTCGAAGTACAAGCCGACAAGTCGAGTTAACGTTTTATCTGTTTAAAATCAAGCGACCTCTTCGGTTGATACATTAGCTACACGTACAGATTTTGCAGGGGTCGCCCAGGAAGCTACACCTCTGATACAGAAAGCAGAAAAAGAAGAGGAAAGGCGTCATTTTGCTGATCTGACGCCATGGCTCATTCCCCTATTCAAAGTGGACTGCCGGGGATTCAGGTAAATAAAACTATTATTATGTTGTACGCTAACTTTCCGAGTCAAGTTCATTTCGTTTGGAGCCCTTCCGACTTCATGTTTCCTCGTACCTCCAGCTCGGAAGTTTACGTTAACTCGATTCCTGAAAATAACTTTTATCTGCAGAACACTGCATCATTATCTCGTTAAACACTATCGCCTTTTTGCTTTTCAGTGATAAATGCACATATTTGACAAAGTCCAGTATGACCATATGTGATAAGAAGGCTGACATCTTGCCTGTCTTTCTGTTGTCAAACCTAACATTAACAGAACGACTGACGGGCTGTCAACCCATATATATACTATATATTATGACCAGGTTTACTCCTAATTTACTAACAGTACTCAATATCCGAATTTATCTATTCAATATGCGATTTAGTCCATGTCTACTGCTTGTTGACCAATGGTGCAATATTTTAGGTTATTGTATTGTAAAACAAGGAAAAGGAGCAAATGCTATGTTTAAGAAGCTATAAACATCTGATGTTTGGCATTTTAAGCTTGTAAATTATTATTCTTTTTTATTTATCACATGGCTACCCATTTTCTCTTTGTTTAACTAATTGATCAATTGACTAAACATTGAAGCTCTTATAATTTCCTAAACCTGTGTAAACCTTTGTGTATTTACTTTTTTTCACATGAATATATATCAGGAACCCTGTTTGTCATTTGTACTCTAACAGAGCAGTTGGCTTATCACACATAATGGTTTGATGTTTAATTTCATTATGAGTTAATATGGTGATTCATTTGTTAGTTGATCAGTTACTAGTTTGCTGCATTTAAAGGCAGGAAATAGGGCTGCAAGTGCAACTAATGATTACCTCCATAACTGATTAATCTGGCAGTTCCATAGATATGAATAGTTTCTTAAAACCAGTAAAGTAACTAAAAATATTTGTTTATAATGACAGGAAACAGAAAAAAACGAAAGCCTGCAGATTAGAATAGCCAGAAATGGAAAATGTTTGAACATTTTGCACAATAAATACATGAAATGTTTGATTAACTATGAAAAAGCTGCCATTTGTAATGTCTTAATGCACTTTTTGACTAATACTTGCACTGTTGACATAAAGTGACTTTTAAATCATAAGATATTCAGTTTACTATCACAAGAAAGTTCTTTGTTCTTTGTTGACTGTTTATTGAGTTTCACCTCAAGTTTTGACATCACTGTGGCTGTATAGTAAGCTGTTTTTTTTATAGGCCATCCATTAGCATTGTAACTTTTTATATATATGGATATAGTCGGCCACACGACAGCCCATGTAAGAATGAACCTCCTGGGGTGACATAACCAAGGCATGCATGCATGATTATTCCATTGATTGCACACAATACTACTCTTTCTCTTAAATTATGCATGCTTCATTAACATATGCAGAGACAAATACAGGTTAAAAAAAGGAACCCAAGCCCACAGGTTACTCCGCAGAGAAGTGTCAGCAGTTGGGAGGCTGGCAGTGAGCCTTCCACCCTGAGGGTGTGGTGCGTGGATGACACTAGACTACACAGTTGTGTTGTGCAGATGGGGGAGCATCAAACACATGCTTTTAGAGCGAGGTTCAGGCAGCTTTAGTTGTCGCAGTAAAACCTGCTGACCGTGGATATGGCAAGTACATTCCCATCATGTGTAGTCTGTGGTCGCAGCGCCCTTGTTGTTTTTCCCATTGTTTTTACAAAGGTCAGCCTCGACATTATAATTTTCACCTGGATGACTGACCACACCAGTGTTATGATAGTATTTTGGTCGTGTTGTTTCTACTCTAACACTTTATTCTGCACCGCTCTGTCTCTTTGTCTTTGTTGTAAAGTCCCTTTGCTATCAAATTCAGCAGCCACCTCTTTGCCAATTTTTCAGATTGCAGCTGCTCATCTCCCCTTCCATATAGGTTTGACCACCATGCATTAGCACTTTTACAGGAAACTGTTCTCTGGGGGACTGTAAAGCAATATGCTGTGTGAGCCAACAGATCATCATTATCTTAGGGCTGCGTTACCTGGTAAATGAAGCTTTGGGTTTAATCTCTCCATTTAAAAAGCTACTGCAAAAATATAATTTGTTGCATTTGACTTTTTCAGATAATCGTCTTAATATTTCATGCAATCCTTTAATAAAAATGCAGCTTTTTTCAGAATGGATTTCTGTTTGTATTTGTCATGGAATTTATGACGCTGCAAACACCATTCAGACGGTTTGGGGCTGATGATTGCTGTGCATGAAGGGAAATTGAACCGGCCAACTTGAAGACCATTATTCCCTCCCTGGTGCTCCATGGGGAAATAAGCCATTTAGTTCAGTCAATAAGTTCGGGTGTAGTCCTTCAGTTTCTGTTGGCCTTTGTGGTGGAGGTCATTAAGCCTAAGTCTGTGATCCATTGTCTCGTGATTTAAGTGTTACTCACAGCCACAAAATTCGATCTGAAGAGGGTGAGAAATTGGTCTACAGGATGAGGTCGAGGTCATGCTGAAATAAATCTCTGTCTCTCTATTTGCATATGAATGCAGATCTGTAGGTAGTGGAAGTGTTATGGTTTCCTTTTGTCTTTAGAGTAGTATTGACCAGTCACGTTTGAGTAGGCTTTGGTTGTATGCAAATAAATTGTCTCTGTGGAGAAGCAAAGAGGCCAGATGCATTGGAATTTAATCGATCAAAATCTTATTATGGCAGACTTTGTAATATCAGGAAATAATGGAAAGTTGTCCAAAGACGGGCGTCCCTGTGGTACACCTGGTTGAGCACATACCACAGAGGCTCAGCGGCCCGGGTTCGAATCCAACTCTGAGCCCTTTCCCGCATGTCTTCCCCTCGGTCTCCCCCTTTCACTCTGTATCTCTCACTATCATTAAAGCCGTAAAATGCCCTAAAAATATCTTTAAAAAAAATGTCCAAAGACACACACAAGAAGAGAAAGAATACAGTCGTAGTAGACGTTGCCTCTAAACTCCAACTCCATTCTAACATCTAAAGTTGCTTGTCGGACTGTAGATGAGAAAGTCTCGATCTGGATAGTTTTTTTCCAGATATCTGCTGGTTACACTGGAACCCAACTGGAAAAGGGCTGTTTGTTTACCAACAAAGGATGAAATGAATGTCTTGGATTAGGTTAGCATCTGTGCCGCTGTATGTGCTCTGTGGCTGTTAAGACTTTTGGTCTTGAATTCCACAAATTGCTTGTGTTAAGTGAAATTATTGGTTTTGGCTTCTGGGCCATTTTTTCTAACTACACCACTCCTGGTTATTCTAGAGGAACAGCAGACAGATATAATCTTGCGTCAGCTGAGCTGTGTCGAGCAAAGTAGGGATTTCCCAAGCCAAGCCTCAAAATCAGTATCACAGCCAATCAAGGCATATTATACTTGATTTGTACTAAACCTGACAATTTCCTGAAGTTTTTCAACACTATGAACTTGTATTAACATACTCTATTGAAAGGAATTGAACCATGAAGTGTCTTAAATTAAATAAGCAGCCTGCAGTTGCAGTTTTGCTGAAAATATCCTCACTGACATTTGCATTTTGTTCTTGCTGTAAGGAAGACAAGTTGTGTTTGACCCTGTCAAATCTTTCCTGCCACAAGACTTGAAGGAAGTCATTAAAAGAAAGTTGTGAGGCAGACTATTTTCCCTTCTCGACTGATTTCACACAGGAAGATCAGTTAACTAGTCCTGTTTAGTACCATTTTCCAAATTAAAACAGTGGTGTAATGTGTAGGAGTTTTCTGAAATGTGAGAAAACAACCTTGATGATTGCCTAATTATTGCTTGATTATTTTTCAGTTGTCAAATTTGAAAATGTACTTTTTTTGTTGTCTAATATTGAAGTAAACTGAAAATGTTTGTCTGTGTGCCTGTGTAACAACAACTTGAATAACTGAAATTTTATATCCTTTGCCTTTATGTTAAACTTGTTGCATGTGTTTCTACTTTACCTAAAATGCACTCTGCTCTATCTCTTCCCATCCTTTTCTCTGTCACACAGAATTTCAGAGCTGATCCAGAGGAGTTTTTTACCAAGCTAGACAGGATAGGGAAAGGCTCTTTCGGTGAAGTTTTTAAAGGCATCGACAATCGGACGCAGAAAGTTGTGGCCATTAAAATTATTGATCTGGAAGAAGCTGAGGATGAAATCGAAGACATTCAACAGGAAATCACAGTTCTCAGCCAGTGTGACAGTCCCTTTATCACCAAGTATTATGGATCCTACCTAAAGGTAAGCCTAAACCCCAGGAAGAATATTATTGTACATTTGTAACAGTCCATGTTCGACACATGCGTGTCAGTAGTGTGTTCCTCCAAGCAAGTGTGCACAATGTAGGTCAATAAATAATGCATGTGGGCAATGGAACAAGTATTGCATGTGTAATATTGCACAGATTGCTGTGGAACACAAAATAGGCCGACATTGCTGTCGTATATAGCTTGAGGGCTTTTAGCAGTGCAATCTGTATGTATTTAAACATTGGCATATGTTGTATTCTATTTACTTTGTACACCAGCAGGCAGGATTTGAAATTAGATAGTGACAGTGAGGTCAACATGTCGGTTTCAGCTTCTATATCAAGGTGTTCATGTGCATATTAGGTAAACAGTGTAGGAATTATAGCATTTTGTTTCCATAGGAAAAGTGCACCACAACAGATATGCACCTAATGTGAATGCAAACTTCCTTAAAGCTGAAAGTCAGCTCTTTAACATCGCTGAAGTTCTAGTAGATTTTCAGTCACGCTACATGTGATGGTGCTTAGAGTGCCTCTCACAGCATTTACTGTGGTACTTAACAGCAGTAAGGAGAGAAGTGGTGGTCCATTAGCTCGAGTTGTACTGCTGACTGAAGGGGAGAATTAAGGCTTATTTGTGTGTAGTATGCGAGCATGGAATTTGTACTGCATGTATGTTATGTATGTATTTAGTTTCAAGACAACAATAGCAAAAACTATATCAAAACATCGATTTACAAACTGCAGTCCACTTGTACAGTATGGTAGCATAAAAACAGCTTAACCAAACTGATGATGCTTTCAACCTGAAAAAATACTGAAAAACTTCGGACGAAGTATGAATTATTACTATGACCACTGCAACTTTCTACACAATCTCACTGAAATCTTCATTTGATTTTTCAGGGTACAAAATTATGGATTATTATGGAATATTTGGGTGGAGGATCAGCCCTGGATTTGGTAAGTAATGACATTATAACTTTGATCTGTGAACATCTTTCAAAGTTAGTCCTGAAGTTACATGAATCCTGTAATTTCTTCTTTCTTGTAGTTGGAGCCAGGATGCCTTGATGAAACACAGATTGCCACAATACTGAGAGAGATCCTGAAAGGGCTCGAGTATCTGCACTCTGAAAAGAAAATCCACAGAGATATCAAAGGTAAAACTGGTGCATACTATCGTATTGTTTTAACAGCTATTTTCTTTCTGTAATGTTACTTTAGAGAGACGTGTGTGGGTCTACGGGTCAGAGTTCTCTGTCCTGGGTGTTTTACATGCAAATGCAAAAGCTTTTCGAAACCTGCATAATGCTGCACAAGACCAAATTAGTAGGTTTTCCAGCAGAGATCTCTGACTCCAGAAAACCGGCCACTGCCAGAAGTCACATTGTTAGATTCAAATTTCATCTTATCTCATTGTAAACTCATATTGTCTCATGTTGTCTTGCTTTCAGCTGCCAACGTGTTGCTGTCAGAACAAGGTGATGTGAAGCTGGCAGACTTTGGAGTGGCGGGCCAGCTGACAGACACGCAGATAAAAAGGAACACATTTGTTGGTACTCCTTTTTGGATGGCGCCTGAAGTCATAAAGCAATCGGCCTACGATTCAAAGGTCAGAATTATCCCTACTTTATTGTTATCACAAGTTTAGTTTTGTACAGCAGAATCCCAGAAGATTGCTTAAATTGAAAGCAATAAATTGTTGATGGTAGTACATTTTAGGTCATCTGTCAGTCATTTGTTAACTTTACTGCTCTTGTGCCCTTGTGAGTCATGGCAGCAAAGTGTCAAAGCATTTGACAGCTGGATCACAAAGCCTTACTGGAGGTTTAACACATCAGCTGCGTTGGACTGAACATGTGGAGTAGTGTTTTTAGTGAGCATAAAGGCAAATATAACAAGCCTGTGTGCAACATGATTTGTGAACTGGTGTCTCTTCTAGAGGTACAAATTCATTGTTGCTGATGTATTAAAATCATGTTACCGACTTCCTGTGGTGAACAAGAAGACAGAAAGTGAGCGAGAGTGAGCATGAGAGGACAGAATACTTTCAACTGAAAGTGTGTGTTACCACAGTTGCAGACTAGATATCCTGTTAATAATGAAAAAAGATATATATGTAATGATTCATTTTATTGAAATGGTAAAATGAATTCTGAATCTACATTTAGTTGAGAGGGAGAACATTCATATAATAATTTGGCACAATTTAGCCTAAAGAGTCAACAAAAAGTTGTGGTGAAGAATATTGTCCACTGAAGAAAAGTTTTGTGTGATAGTGGTTGTACATGTTTTCATTGCTTTGTTGTTTGCTGTGTGCTTGTTTCTAAGCCCTCTATAAGACTGGCTTTCTAGACTAGAAATGACCAAATGCATATTTTTGGAATCACCACAACTTGAGTCAGTGAGGCTTGTCAGCACAACCACTATGTCACAGTCTACAGTTTGCAGACCTTCCTTAAATACCCATGCTGCTTAAGTAAGACAGTTTAAATGTCACTTCACACAGCATTGTTTCAGTGTGTATTTAGAGAGAAGTGTGAAAGATTCTGCTGTTTTACTAACATGATCTTGTCTTTGTGTTATAGGCAGACATCTGGTCATTAGGAATAACAGCAATAGAACTGGCTAAAGGAGAGCCGCCGCACTCTGAGCTTCACCCTATGAAGGTTTTATTCCTCATCCCAAAGAACAACCCACCAACACTGGAAGGAAACTACAGTAAACCACTTAAAGAATTTATTGAAGCCTGTTTAAATAAGGAGCCTAGCTTCGTAAGTTTAACTGACTCTTGTTCATACTTTTATGAATACTAACGCACAGTATTCCTCGTCTTCTTTACTGACAAGTCTGTTTTCCATGTTTTCTATAGAGGCCAACTGCCAAAGAGCTGTTAAAACATAAGTATATTGTAAGGCATGCCAAAAAGACGTCCTATCTGACAGAGCTGATCGACAGATACAAGAGGTGGAAATCAGAGCAGTCTCGGGAGGAGTCCAGCTCCGATGATTCTGATGAGTACGTTGTCTGCACCATCACCATCTAGTTCAAGGCAGACCAGACACGGCAAATTTAGACTCTGAGGCAAAATCTTGCAACTCTGAGTATACTAATGATGATCCTCTTTCAATGTAGCGAGCCAAATGGTCAGGCTTCTGGAGGAAATGACGCTGGCAACGATGACTGGATCTTCAACACCATCAAGGAGAAGGACTTCAAACCATTTCTGAATGGGGCAGCACAGCCTGCTGAGCTCGAAAGGGAACAGGTGTGACCCTACAGCAGTGTAGAGGGAAGTACCAAAGGTCTATCCGATTTCCCCTTCTACATTAAAATGTACTCTTTTTTTTTTCAGGTGCAGGAGAGTCCAAAGAGGCCTTTGTCACAAAGCTTATCAACAATCTTTTCTCCATTGTTTACTGAGGTAATGGCACAAACAACTTATCACTGAATGCATGATGCAATAAAACCATAATAAAACTGTCGTAATCAATAAAATACAAATCACACTGAATTAAATCTGTTGTAGGTTCGGATCCATTTTGTCTGAGATGATTGTACAAATTAATATTTAGGAAGTTGACATTCTATTCATTCATTCATTTTTTGCAGTTGAAAGAAAAGGGCGAGCCACGTAATGGAAAGCCGGAGGCTGCAGAGGAGCTGCGGGATGCCATTTTCCTGGCAGAAGAAACACATCCAGGGATCTGTGACTCCCTGGTAGCTGAACTAGTGCAGAGAATTCAGAGGTAATCAGGGTTCTTATAATCCCTTCTAAATGATCTACTTCTACAGTTTTTCTGCTAAAGTCCCATGATATTGAATATTTACTTTCTACATGGGTTGTGTGCCCATGTAATGGAAATATTAAGGGCATCTAGGGACAGCACCCACAGTCTCTCTGTTACTGGTCTGTCAGTACAACCACGGACTGTATAAAGAAGTGGACGTAGTCACTGGGAAGCCAGAAATGAAGTGCGTTTAGCCTGCATTCTTTCAAAATGCAGAACCTGAGACTTTAAAAATGTAGCCCACAAACCAATGGGTGACTTCACAGTGGCTGTGTCCACTTCTTTTATACAGTCTGAGCCTAACGCTTTGGGTCATTTTGAAATATATACGATAAATGAGTATGAAGTAAAGTGTCTATCCAATTTTCCTCCGTCCCACAGTTTGCTGGTGCGTAGTGATCATCACAGTCACTAGTGTGACTAAAGACCTTTAGTCTCGTTTTAACCCGAGTCCTGTTTAGTCAATAAGGGCCAATTCCAATACGTCTCTTACCCAAACCACTTAACCCTATTCCTTCAGTTTTGTGCTTTCATGCATAGCGCTAAAGTGTCCTGATTCTGCCCTCCAGGTTTTTCAGTGGCACACTCAAAAGCGAATGTCCTAAGAAATAATTGGCAAGATGGCGGCTAATATAACTGAATATAACTATTGTATTTTTTAAAAAAGATTTAAAGACAGGCGGCGGTCAACAAAGGGATTATATTAAGAGCTTTCAGCCTGGTGCAAAATCTTTGTGTTTCGCATGACAAATTTGTAATATTTTTTTCAAAATAAAAGCAACAAACTTATGTCTGTTAAGTAAATTCCATTACCCGACTACTGATGACTTATGAAACTAAATGTTTTTCTATCTACGTACCTGGATTTCAAACACTAACCCCTGTAAGGAAAGTCAAAAAATCTAGTGGTACTCAAAAATGTTGTGTGAGGTTTAAACTAACAAACAGGATGGGGCCTAGATATTTAATTAAATATTATTGTTGTTTGTTAGGTTTTCTGTGCTCCAGGCAGCTGCCAGTCATTGAGAGGAGCTCCATCCAGCTCTGCTCTAATTTTCCACCCTGGTGGCAGCAGTCAGATCTTTTCCTCTGACCTCCACAGCCGGGATGAAGTCTCCCAGGAAGGTCTCCATCACTCATTTGCCTGAAGCAAATCCTGGCCTACTTAATGTCTGTTTATACGCTAGCACACCACCAGAGGGTCCCATTCAGGACAGTCAGTGGCCAGCCGCTCAGCTGCCACAATGACTTCCACCTGCTGTAAGATGTCCCTTCTCAATACCTCCTTCACAACTGTTTTTTATTTGAATGGTGGTGCCCGCTATCTTTCTGCAAGGACTCTTGAGTTATTGGTTTTTGGTGAGTTTGTGGCTTTTCCACAAAGGTTTACACTCAGCATCCTTTCGGAGAAAGTACCTTGCTTAATTAATTGTGTGCATGTGTGTGTGTGGCTGTGCGAGATATCCTGTGAAATGTGCGGTGAAGAGTGACAAGTGGGTTGAAGCATCCTATTGAAAACTCAGGTATCCTGCTTTAAGTGGATTGGGTCCTCTGGGAGATGGAAAGAGCTCTATAGGGTGGTTGTACAGACTTGTAAATAAGCTAATTTCTACAGATTCATGAAAAAATAATGGAGCGTTTGTAATGGAACCACTGTGTACAAATGGCCAAATGCAAACTGTAGATAATGGTTGTGAGGTAAATATTTTGAGAGACTAAAATGGCCATACATGAGATTGCCTTGCCTTTCTACTTGTTCTTTTGTATATCAGTCTTTGATTTCTCCAGTTGTAAAACTTTTTTCATCCAGTGAATGAAAATGGCTGCCCTCTATCATGTTTTACTATTGATTTATTATATATATATTTCTTAATTCTCTTTAACTTTTTGGTTTCACGCTCGATGCTGTGGCTGTAATAATGTTGGAGAATGTAAAAAAAACTAAAGGCTGGATCGATGAAGCCCCCGCCAGTTTTCACACTGGATGCTCTGTTGGCCAGCCCTGATTCCACAAGGCCTCGAGTTGTGTTGGTTTGTTGGACTTTGCCTCATCCCTTCTTCTTTTTTTTTTATTTTGCTGTGTGTTTTTGACCGATTAGATAAACTGAGGTTTCGTCCATTCATTCCATTAACAGGGCAGTGCCATCATCTAGTTTATAAATCAGCAGACTCTGTTTTAGTCTTCCTAGGAGCTGCAGTGGTACTATCTATCTCCTCAGCGTACCTACAGCTTTAATTGCACTTCAAGTATAAATGCCTTTTGACTATAAACAAAGTAGCCATAAAACAGTAGCATGAGACTTAGTATTTTGCAGGTATGCTATCTGGGACAAAGAAAGTCCACCTGAAGTCTCACAGCTTGGACTCTGGAGTTGGTCATGCAGTGTAATATTTGCCTGGCTTTATCTTTCCATTTGGACTTGTGAGAGGTTTTCAGTTGTACAGTAAATGCTTATAGACAAAGACTTCTCACATAGTTAACGACACTGCTCTCAGATGTATATATTAACATGAAGCCAGGAGGTGTTTAGAGACCAGCGGCACTGCTACTACTTCTGACTCTAGTTTAAAAGGAATGTGCATGATAGTATAACAGTATAAAGCCTATTGGTTGGCCTGAGCAGTATGCGTTATAGCATAGTGCTGCAGGACTGGAGGAATGTTGAGTCCTGAACAGAGTTGAATCAGCCTTAGAGTATTTGTGATGAATGGGATGAATAGTATCAGCTTTAAAATGTTAGATTCAATGCTTTTGTTGTGATTTCTTCTTGTTTTCCTCCCTTTGGGATTAAATGCATCATGCAGCAATACTTTTAAGAGACAAATGTCAAAAGATCAAAAATATTCCTTTCATTCCTTGCTACAATGACGCATATATGAACAAAACAAGTATTTTTTCTTCTCTTCAGATGAGGATTTTTCATATTCTTAAGGAGTCAGGTGATATATTCTTTTTGCCACAGCCATACATGGTACACAGTAAACAGGGTGAATAAAAGTGAGTGCAACATTTGGGAAATACATTCATTATCTTTCTTGGTGAGAGCTGGATGAAAAGGTTGAACTTGTTTCATAGTTGAGCATTAAATATGCAGCTAAGACTTGAAAGTGGAGGAAACGGCGAACCTGGTTATGTTTAGAACGTACAAAATCTGCCTGCCTATCTGATCTGTTTGATTTTGTACAAAAACTGAAGTATAAAATGAGAGCTCAGCATCTTACAGGAGGTTAACAAAGACGCCCATTTGTTGCTTTGCTAACTTCACGTTTACAGTAAAGACAGTAGAGCAGTATCCATCCCCTTATGTAACTCTTCACCAGAAAGCAAATAAGCACTTTTCCCATTATGTTAAACTGTTCTTTTCCACACCACAGGATAATTCACTTTGTAGGGGCGAGTTGGATTAGAAGATCAGTCTTCTCTCATAATAGTTAAATAAGGGCCCAAGTTAGCAGGTTAGCTTAGCGTGAAGACTTGAAACAGCTAGCATGACTCTGTCCAGAGGATCAGAAGCTCACCAGTTAACACCATATGTTATTGATTTGGTTTATTATTTCTGCAAAAAGTGTGAAATGACAGGTTGACTGTTTCTTAGATCAAACCAGTAAGCATCAACTGGTGGCCGTATCCACCCTCCTATTTAACTCCGCCAGAAAGCAAATGAATATTTTCCCATTGTGTTGACTACACTTTTTACTCCTGGATTTTATCATTTCAACAGAACATTTCTCCTCAAAGATTTTCATTTTTTCTGCTTGCTAATTGCAGTGGCATAGACAGTTTAGTGAGTTAAAGTCAAATATACTGTTCAAATGAGTAGGTAGAAACTGGTTAACCCATTTGTGCCCGCGACTGAATTTTTAACTTTCTTCTGTGGAAGTGTTGTCTAGGCTGGCCTTAGCACAAATGTGAAGAAATGTTTAAAAAAAAAAAGGAAGAAAATATGCCTGTGCGGTCATATTTGTTCATTTGTTTTGTTTGTTTGTTTAGTCTTTGGACACATGAGACTACTGTTTTCGCACAAGGCTACATTATAATTTTTGGACATGAGCCCTCAGACTAAATGCAGCATGATAAGAAAGTGGCTGTATCAAAAAACAAAAAACAAAGCACAATCAAATATTTGGTATTATGAACTCATAAGTTAAAGATCAGAGCTATGTGGAAAAAAAACTAAATGTTAGCATTTCTCAAAGATTGTGTTTTTTCCCATGTGATCTTAAAGTTAGATACTTCCCTAAATTATGCCGTTACCTCATTTTAAGACTTCAGAACAGAGGCTTTCAAAGGGAGGCGGGCCTGTTTCTGGGGAGGCTCAGTGAATGGAAGTGAAAAATTATTACATTAACCTAACTTTGGTTAAAGTAAAGGTTCAGAGATACAGTAGTAGGGTCTGAAAGTAATACATGCTTTGGAACAAACTTTTTTTTTTAATGCATTTTTATGTCAAACAGCAATATTAGGTTATCTTGGCTCAATTGTTGACTGTCTGTGAGATCAAATAACAATCATAATCCCAAAGGCATCCAGGAATTGAGCGAAAGTAAGCAAGTAAACAAAGAGGAAGTGAGGGCGCGCCTTTTCCCAGCTCTGTTTGAGTGCAGGCCCACAGTCTCTTTCTTTGAAAACCCCTGCTTTAGACCAGTCAGTCAGTTTCTTTTTCATATTTGGTATAGTCTTTGTGCACAAATGGGTTAACCAACTGAAGAAAAACTACCAAACTCAGTGATTTTCATTTTCACTCCTTTGTGTTTTCTGCTCTTCTGTGAAAAATGACTCTGCTGTCCATTTGACGTGAAATGTGCCATGTCAGCCCTTCATCCCAAACAGAGACAAATTCATTACAATTTGCACCTTTAACACAGTCTGTTATGACTTACCTATTTTATGTGTTGCACTTTGCAGATTTATTTGGGTTTTTAATGGTACTTTAAAAGGCTACAATAGTATGTCTCAACGACACCAGTTATTTTTCCTTTTCCCCTTTGTGTGTGTTGTACGGCAGTAAAGCAGTGTGATCGCCAGGAGTCATTTTTAGCACAAGTAGGCATATATTCTATTAAACTATTTTTATAACCCAAAAGAGCAGTATTATGTAATAGAGGGAGTAAAGTTTGGTTCTGTGATGTGTTAAAGTTTCAGTAAACACTGGATAGCAATCACCGGAAATGTACATTTCATTTTGTGTGACTTTGCTGACAGTTTATAGTCCAGTATACATGTTTGCTAATTCAGGACAGTGCTGTTGGATTTATTGAAAGTTGTCAAATGATTAAGGAAAAAATAAAAATCCAGTACAAATGAGTCATATGTCTTAACACCTTGTTTGAATTGTGCGTGCCTGTGGTAGCATTTTAGTTTAATTGTGATTAATAACAGTTTTAAGTGCATTAATCAACCTACAGTCCCTCTCCAAACTTCTTCCTCTGTTGTGGTACTGTATCAAGTCTTCATTTAGATTCACTTGTGCACAGTAACCCATCATAATACATTGCGCTGGTTAATTAAAAATCAAAAAATCTCCAATTCATATATTTAAAATATTTAATCTTTCTACACTGAGATTTTGCATAAATCTATGTTAATTTTCATGAGATTAACTCTTTTGGCAAGGGCTTGAATGTAACAGAAGTTACGCTTTAAATTTTCAGTAGTTACTTTTCATGGAAGTGTAAAATGTATTTCCAGTGAGCATTTTAAAAAAAAAACACAACAAACTTTGTCAGCAAATACCTCACAGCAAGTTTTATTTATACATCCAAAAACAAAAGATCAAATTTCTCACACTATATACAGATATTACATACAGTGTTTGTACACATATTACATAATTTGTACACAAGAAAAATATACATAAAAATGTAAACCTTTGTATACAAAAAATACCTTAGACAAATTAAACAAGGACCAATAACAAAAGGTGACTAGATTAGCTCATCCTATCTTTAAAAACAGTAATACAGTACATTCAATGAGTATAGGAATTTGTCAGCCATCTCTGAATTCAAGCAGTTAAATGTGCCTACAGTAGGAGCCCTGTTAATTTTGTTCTACGTGGTTGTCGGGAGAGTAAACTGGTGCAGTGACTAATCTCATGCTATATGTGGATACAGCAGTAATGCCTTGCAAACATTTCCATCCAACTTTTTTTTCTCTTTTTTTAACTTTTCGGGCCACTGTGTTTATGACTATTAGTTACAACACTGCACTGAGAAGCCCAGTCGTCTCTGGTGGAGCTACAGGTTTACACTTCAGTGTGTGTTTTCTCTTTGGAAGGGAGAGACAGAACTGGGCCTTCTCACAGCTGGAAATGGGGAGTCTGGTGCAGGCTCAGAGCTGGTAATGATGGCAGCTGTTCATTTAATGAGCGTCCAAGCAAAATAATGAAAAAAAAAAAATTACAAAAGGCAAGACAGACACTGGACATGTGAAACACCACCAGCCTCATCCACTCCTGTGCAAATCTGTTGAAAAACAACATACTGTAACATTGATCTGTTTTTCTCCACAAAATGAAATGAACTGGCGATGCATATATTTGTATGTTTGATACCACCAAGCCAGCGTCCGTGATCTTATAATATTATAATGCTCTCATACAAAAGGTTACTGCCCCATGCAAATCTCAAGACTTCTTCCTGGAGTTTAATAGCTATCAAAAACACTCGCCATTAGAATATTAAGTTAAAAACTAAATGACAAACATTGATCCCTCCAACTTACAACCATTTTGATAGCCATTAAAAACAAGAGACTCACTCTACAAGACACAGGTTCCACTGAATACATTGCAAATAACAATTTCAATCCATTGCTACTCAATAATTCACCAACAAACCCCAAGATAGAGACTCGCTACTCTATATACCTAATACTCAACAATGTCTGACAATCTGTCAAATGTCTAATATAATATCTATCAAAAGCCATGGTTGTACTGCTGTATGAGTCGGTAACAGGACAGGGGAGGAGCTCTCGGGTGGTTCTTGTTTTCTAAAATTAAAATCAGACCCATCATCGCATCATTTAGCTTAAAATGTAAGTACGTTTTAGAGTAAAACAGACACTGCTCACCACACCAATTAATACCATTTAATCACAACCTGAGCCCTCTGAGTATTCCGGCTGCATCTATCGGTTTTCCAACCCATTTTAGATAAAATCACACCAACCTTAGAATCAACTGTGCTGTGATTGGCTAGTACTTATTTCAGTGAATGAATCCCACTGCTTTCCTTGGCAAGACCTGCCCTGCACAGCACACCTGTTCAGTGCTACACAGGGTGGGTTTGGCCAAGAGTAGCAATGGGATCCGTAACACCACCTCATATTGCTAGTTAGCTGTTTAGCTAGCAAGCTCTATGCTTTAATTCTACATTTGTTACAGAAAATGAACGTAATTGTCACTCATCTGGTGATAGCAATGTGCTTTTTAAACTGATGAGAATGTTTGGATGAAGCATTAAGCTGTTAAACTTTACTCAGTTAGCGGCTGGCTAATTAGCTTATTGTCTGCCTCTGGAGCTGCCATACGCTCTCCTCCTGGTTAAGTAGTTTTCCTGCTTTCAAGGTTAGGAATATGCTTGAATTTGAATATATATATACCCCCTAAAAAATGTTGGATTTTCAACATAATCTAGAGTTTCATCTTCACAATTACTCATGTTAGGATTAGAAATTAAACAATTCAGTTTTTTGTTGTCTCACACCAGATGAGCTAAGCTAGCTAACAGCTAGATATTTCCTCTGATGATCCTTTGCAAGGATTAAATAATCATGATCAAAACATACAATCAAAACATAATATAAATAGCTAATAAAATAAACAGAATGTCAACAAGTGATGAAATAGGCTTTGAGGATCTGGAATTTTTTGGTTTAGGTACCTTGAAAGTGCTTGGAAAGTGCTAACATTTACTCTTAAAAAGCTGTAAAACCTGAACTTAATGCTTCATCTACACACTCTTCCAACAGTGTTGAAGGCACGCTGCCGTCCATAGCGAACTAATCAGCTGCTGTGAGTACATCAAGGTAAGGATCACAAGCTAATCACAGCACAGGTGATGGGTGTGGTTTCATCAAAGTGGTTTGGAAAAACAATATAGTGGGTTTCCTTGGAGTCCTGACAGTGATTCTGCCTGACATGTAAGTCACAATTACCATTGTATATGTGGACCAGAGAGCACCTGTGAGAGTAGACACTTAAAGTCCCTGGATTACACCGCCATCGCCCCTACCATTAACACTGAAACTCATTTATATTAGCCTTAAACATTCACTCAGTACGACCCGAGAGAAGACGTGAGGCTCACCTGATCACTGGTCTCTATAGGCTCTACTTCTGAGTGAATCTGCTGTAAAATAAAAACTTTACAACAGTTATAGAGGCCAAAATATATTCCTGAACCAGCCTGGATTCAGCAAGTGAAGCTACATGTAATGAGACCAATAAGATACCTTACAATGCTAGAGTTATGTTAATGTGTTTATTGCTTTAAGAAACTATATTTACCTTCAAGTGTCTACTAGGCCACTCAGAGTCCCACAACCAATGGTGAGGTCAGAGATTTTGACGTCTGAGCAAACCAATAAATGAGCACATATACAGTATACACAATATAAAAACAGCTGTTTAAAAGTATTTTGGTAAATTCATATGACTGTGAAATCTGACTCAGTAAGATTCTATATCATGATAACAGTTAAATAGCTTGAAACATAATGGGTCACAAATACCACAGCCTGTACTCTTTGTTTTTCAGAGGGTGACAGAAGCAGTGTATGAAACAGGTGTGAAATTAAAAATGGCTATCTGAGCAAGGCAGGGTACAGTTGATCATTTAAAGACAGGACTTTAACTGGCAAAGCAGACGAACCGACCACTGATTGAGGCTTCTACGTCCATGAATTCTGAGCACTGTGACAGATAATCTCTGCTAAAGGTCCTTCCGCCAATTTTTCACCCGTTTATTCATCTCTTCATCTGACTGTTACCCCCTGACGATGAAACCACAAGGCATCAAACAAGTGGACTCACACTGACTTAAAATCCCAGAGACCGCCCGGCTGCAGAATAAAAGAATGAAAATAGAAAATATTGAGGAAAATCTGAGGTTGTGCAAATTCATTATCAAATAGTGCACTATTACCACATTGCACACATGTAGCAGATGAAGGGGGGTGGTCGATCAGGAGCCAGTCGACTGGATTGTAAGTAACTGTGAGTCCACAGACCATCATGCGGCCGCTGCGGGCCGACTGCTCTCATTTACTTTGCGTGAAGGGTGGTGTGGCGCTGTTGGCACTTGCAGCGGTGGCACTAACTATGGAAAAGCCAGCGGGGGGCGCTGTGGAGCTGTGGCTGGGCTGCACGTCTTTCGGGATGCCACTGTGGGAGGCCAGTTGATGGCCAAAGGCCGCGCTGAACTGTGGGAGCTGTTGTTTGGGCTGTGTGGAGGTCAGAAGATCGTGCGAGGAGGATGGGAGGGAGGACGAGGGGGCGGGGGAAGTCGTTAAACCTGTCAAGCCACTCTGGGGCATCGCTGAGAGCGCCGCCATGGGCTGCAGCGTCACAGAGTGGGTGGTGGCTGGGGGCGTGGACAGGGAGGTGGATATGAGATGACTTTCCGATCCTATGAGATTGCCGAACTGCGAGGGGTCTGTGAGGGGGAGAGGGAGATTGTTCCATGAAGAGCGCGGGGGTCCTGGTAACCCGCTGAGAGGGACTTCCAGCAGTAGTGGGGTGTCTGTCTGGAAGGAGCTGGCATGGGGGGAAGATATGTGGTCACTGTATGGGGATGGCACATGCTCACTGCTGTAGTGGCTGCCTTGGGGAGATGATGTGGGGGCATCTGACTTGGCCAGGACATGGGATGTGTGTGTCCGGGAAAACGTTCGCTCTGTCATGGAGGTCTGAGTGAGCAGGGAGGTGGTGGAGGGGGCTACTGTAGAAGAAGATGAGGTCAGGTTGGAGCACGACGTCTGGGGCTGGTTAGCAGGCTGAGATGGCGGCGAGGGGGGAAAGTGACCCCCGGTGGACTGCAGTAGATTGTCCTCCAGCTCGAGGCTGGTGAAGTTCTCTGTGGGGATGCGGCTGTTGAGCAGGTCGCCCATGCCCCCCGGCTGGACCGGACCGGGGAACACAGTCATAGCTCGGTGGTCCACTCCTTCAGATGGGGCCAGGTCTCCCATGGAAGTCAGGCACACCAAAGAGTCAGGGTAGGACCCCATAGCCTGCAGCGCACGCACAAGCTCCTCAGCCTCCTCCGTAGTGGGCAATAGATCCCCATTCTTACCTACACACACACATATGCACATATTTTCATTATGAAGTCACAAACAGGGAGGATTTGTTACACTGTGTGATAACTGTGTGATAACACAAGCAAGCATCAGTGACACAATCATTCTGATTGCATTGTTTTCTTATGAAATTGCCAAACTGCCATGAGCGATGAATCACCATTTTAAGCTGAACTTTAGTCCAGTGTTTGTTGAAATGAAGAGTTATCTATAAAATATCTCCTTATAGTTCCATCGCTAAAAATAACCTACTTGCTGTTGGCTATATTATATATGATTTCCAGTAAATATCACAAAACAAAACTTGTGTATTCTGTTTAAAAAGTAAAAATCATAGGAACATAGCAAATATGCCCATCTTTAAATTGGTTATGTCTCCATTCTGATCTGAGTGCACAGCTGATGGTTTGTTTGCATAACTGTGACGGGATAGTCAGACACTTGCTCATGACAGTGTTAGCATGCACATAAAAGAAAGAGCTGCATGACAACCTTCAAACAAATCGAAGTCCTGCAGGTCATCAGCTAGTCTTGGTAGCACGTCGGAGAAATCCTCCTGGTTTAGCTCAAGGTCATTTGGAATGTCTGCCATTTCATTGGTGATATCGTCAGGAAGCTCCTCTGCACTCAGGTCTGGAGTTGAAGGGCTCCTGCCACAAAGATGAGATAACATGCTTAGTGGAGAATACAACATTTAGCATGAGGAGAAGGAGCTGTTCAAACAGGTGTGACATGAGAGCCTGTGAATGAGGGCGTTTTCCTGACACAGGATCTCTGCACACTAAATTTTTAAGTCAACAGTGTAGAGACACGAGTGTAGCACACCTGATGCTGGCCTGTGAGGGCATTGCTAGGCTTGTAGAAGGCATTCCCAGGTTCCCCTGCGGTAACGCTGGAGGGATGGGTTTCTGAGGCCTCCGCGGCCCTCTCCTTCTCTTCTTCTTGTGTTTTTTGGTGAGCGCCGGTGGTTTGGTCTTTTTACGTGGCTTTCGCTGTTGCTGCTGCTGGTGCTGCACTCGTCGGTTACCATCCCCTCGCAGGAAGTTATCCTGTCGATGATATGTGAGAGAGCATTGACATAACATCATAACATTAACCCATATGAAATCAAACAGAGCAGTCCCCTTCAAAGAAGAGAACATTAAAGAAAAGTTTGACATTGTTCTTTTTAAGTGATGGACTATTTGGTCAACTACTGGATACAAACCACAACTTGTTGATTACTAAACTTTAAAAGGTGCTGGGAGGAGGATTTTGTTACCTCTTGTAGGACTGGCTAGCTGTTACCTTGTTTACCATTTTTGTGCTAAGCTAAGTTAGCAAATATTTATCACACAGACATGAAAATGTTATTGATCTTCTCATTTAATTAAAAAAAAGATGTTTTTCCATAATGCTGAAACTGTTGAAAGTTTGAACTCACCATTTTTTTGGCATGCTCTTCACAGAGTGGTGTCTGGTGCGTGATGTCAAACACAGGGATCGAGCACTGCTGACCATCTGCAAATTTGGCTGTGCAACTCGCAAAGAGCTGCTGGGAACGGTTCAGCAGAATGTCTGCAGTGAACAATGAAGGAAATAACACGATACACTTGACAGAGAGCATGTGAACATTGTACTCCATCACGGCGGGATGCTGTACATTAAGTATAACAGAATCACAGCTATTCTTCTGCACTTGTAGCTACCAGCTGTGTAGTCAGTGATGTGGCGGAAAGGATACGCTGAAAGCAGTGTCGGGTGAAGGGCAGAGCCCTGTTGTTGCAGGCCTGGCCCTTTGTGCTGCCAGTGCAGGTCCCCGTATCTGTGTTCTGCTGCCTTGCTGGACCCACACTGTAGAGAAATACAGACACAGGACTGAGCAAACGGCAACAACACTGACATCAGTCAACATTAGTTGTTTTGTATGTTTTAAATGAGGAAATCAGGAAGTCCACAAGATAAGATTTTCAGAAATTCATAAAGCATAAAACACAGGTGGGTAACAGAATGGGGTTTTATCATTCTGTACCTTCCTGATAGATAAACAAAACTCACTAATATGACATTTGTGAGAATACCTTGAGGAGCTTCGAGAGGCACCACGTAACTCCTGGATCAGCTGCCCAGCACAGTCGGGGTTGTTACTGGCTGCATGCAGCAAGGCTTTTCGGAAGGCATAGCGGTATCTCTTTTGGCGGATACTCGCCCTCTCCTGCCTGCACATGTGCTTGTATTTCTCCTGGAGGTACGAGCAAAGCCTAAGTAGCCGTGTTCTCCGCGAGGAACCGCTGTCATCTTCCAAACTATTAAGAAAACAATTACAGCAGTCATGACTAGAAGCGTAATGGAAAAGTCAATACTGTTGGGTTAAGGTAGTAGGATACTGACCCATTCTGTGGTCTCCAAGAGCTTTGAAAAGGAACGAATGTCTCTGCCTCGTCTTCATCGTCATCATCAGCACTGTCTTCTGACCAGTCCAGTCCTGGAAGAGAATTTGTTAGAGCAGCTTGTCTATTTCAGCAGGCTCAAATCTCAAATGCTGCACTGTATGAACTATCTTATGTGAATTTATAAGTAACAGGGTTCCAACACCTTTTCCAATGTCAAATTCAAGCACTTTTAAAGCCTTTCCAAGCTTAAACCTGTTTCTAAATACATTTGGTATCCTATGTAACCTGAATTTGAAGCATTTTCAAGCACTTTTTTCAAAATCCAAGCAACTTTAAAAACATCACACTAAAAATAATTGTGTTTCCAAATATTTCCAGACTTGGTAGGAACCCTGAAGTAGGCCAAAGCTGAGTGGTAAATGCATTTTAATTAAGCACCTAGATGAGGAAAGAGGTCTCCATGCTCCTGGTGTGTCTTGGCACAGAGCTGCACCAGATGTTGCAACCTGGCCAGGCAGCTGGCAGAAGGTGAGAAGGCAGCGGGACGCATGACAACCACGTGCCGCTGATTGTTACTGCCACTGTCCTTGCAACTGACAGGCAAGTGAGTAGCAGTGAAAGGCATTTTCCTGCTGAGTGATGGCCCAGAAGGTTGCACTGGACTGGGTGCTGCATTAGCGGGCATCCCTGGAGGCAGAAAGTTGACCGTCTGAGGTGGTGGTGGATTGCATAATAAACCCTGCTGCTGTCCTGGGAAGATGAAGGAAGTCACGCTGGAGTGCTGGGGCGGCTGGAGAAGACCTGACTGCTGCCGTTGTAGATGAGTGTTGAGCGGCGAGGAGGGGTGGACACGGGGGGCAGGGGAGGGACTAAAGTGCTCAGGAGGTGGCTGGAAGAGGTCCGTGTCATGGCAAAGTTTCTGGTTGAGCACCAGCCGACTCTGTAGTTTCTTCTTGATGGCGCTGCCCTTCCGAGGAGTACCCACCTCCTCCCCATCTGTGTCATCCTCATAAAAGGCAAAAGGGTCCAGGAGTTCCCCATCAGGGAGGGGTAACAGACGTGTGCAGGGAGGAGATGGCGGAAGTTCATCTAGACCATTGGGAGCTTTCAGAGCTAGAGAGGGCACAGTTATGTTGAGAGCCACTGACTCCAGGTGAGCTCGTGAGCGCATTTCCTCCAAAGCATCATGTTTCTTTTTCCGTTCCTTCTTGGGGATAAAGCCCAGAACCTGCAGGTGGCTGTTACAATATCTGGAAAACAAGAAAACAACCTCAGCATACTGTGGACAGCATAATGTTTTCTGCATAGCACAGTGAAATATGCAACACACAAACACACCTGCGGTCCTCCGACTTGGGGATGGGGTTGGTACATCGCTGGCTGTTATACTTGGCCACGTATTCACATTGCTTGAAGGGGGCAGTCTTATCCTCCAGAACGTGCCGTATACAGAAAGCATAGCCGTTTAGTCTGCGCTGCTTGCAGAGCTTTGGGCTGTACGAGCACAACGGCTTATTGTCCACCTCTGAGAAGTGTATGTGTTTGCCTTCATACATCACGTGACTCTTGTTCTTGACAACATCAGCTGATGGGATAAAGCCAGGGAAAACCACAAATTACATCACTAACAATTCATACTGAGGATCTAATGGTGCATGCACATACAGGGTTGAGACTTAGGGAAATAGTCACCTGAACAACAGGTGACTATTTACCAGGCATTATTATGTATTATGTATTATGAAATATGATTTGCTGCACTAACATTTTTGGTGTTGTGTAAAAAAAAAAAAAAATGGTAAACTGCTATTTATCTGTAACTTGTGAATCATAAATATTGTACTGGCATTTCAATACTTATTTGAAAACATTTTAGTCTAGACAAAGTTTGCTGCTTTATACTAGTTGCCTTTTCCCTCCAGTGGCTAAATATCTCATTGAGGTCCAGAGGCGTGGTAAACATATATAATAGGTAATTTATATGCAACACTTTCAATTACCCTTCAAGCTAACACTTAGAAGATAATATGATAGTGGTCAAATAGTATATTACATGACAGCTGTCTGCATGACAAAGTTAAAAGCTAGAAATCAGTCACCTGCTAGTGAGTAGGCAGTATTACAAAACTAACAATAACTGGACACTAAAATAACTCAATCGTGAAGTCGCATTTCTCGATTCAAAAACGAAACACGAACCCTTTATGTAGCACTTCATAAAAAAAAACAAGCATTCATACAGGATGCTACGGGTATAACACAATACACTACTGGTAATTGTAGCGTTAGCTTAGCTGCTACATTTATCTATAATTGTGTGTTTTCAAGTTGGTTCTGAGAGCGCTACACTTCTGACAGCTGAGGTACACGTTAGACACATAGGAACAGGTTGGCTAAGTGTCATTTGGATCAGCCCGGGTTCACGTTAACAACTTTGAATACAGAGAACCGGACAGGCAAGAAACGGTGACTAACGTTTGCTAGCGTAACTACCATAGAAGCCCGGGGAGCTAGCTTGCCAACATTAGCTTGGAGCCGACGGACAGATGTGAAACTTTAAACTATGGAATTGTATGCGTACTTATGTGTAACATACTCCTGTGTCCCAGTCTATAAGACACAACTTTAACAATTTTCAAGCAGAAGTACATTTTATCACCATAGACAATGCGCGAAAATTCAAATTTGCTAGTTAGCTAACATGCTACCAAAGCTAAAAACACAAATTAGTAGGCGGTAGCTAACCAGGAAACGGAAACATCAGCAAATGACAACACTATAAAAGGTCTATTTTTCAGTTTAGTTTCATCAAGAAAAATACAAGCGTAATCATAAATAACAAGCTATAATTACCCCCCAATCCTGAGATTTTTGTGTATATAAAAATGATACATTTACGGCCAAATACTTTCAGACAAAGGGTCTACATACGAGGCTTAAGGCCTGTCCTGGAAGGCCTCCGTAATAATCGATATGAATTATAGCCATTACCGTTACATAATGTCACATTAGCAGGTTAGAAGACTTGAGACTGTCAACATTGCACAACTACCCATATCTACTTGAGGCACTGACTCATTAAGTCAGATCACAAGTTATAAAATAAGTGAGTCATTAACAAGAGGCCTATTAGCTTAGATAGCACAGCGGTCTCTAGTTGATCGCCTGACCGATGGAAGCCTGTGCAAAACGGCACACTCAGAAATCGAGACCGAGGCTGATTGCGATTTCGCTTACCTTGAATTGGTATGGGCTGTGTAAGGTATTCGCTCCAGATAGACGGCCGAAATGTCTATTAGAATCAGCTAGGCTATTTGTGCATCGATATTCGAGACAGGATAATAACAGTGATCTTCATCGAGCTCGGTATATCTTGAAATAAGGATGCATTTAAATAAAGGCTATCCACAGCAAATTACAAGCAGTAGGCAGGCTGCTGAGGATTTTTGTTGGATCCACAGCAGACTCCTCACAGCACCACTACAGGCACTGCGAGGACATGACAACAATCCGCTCAGCAACAACAACCTCTCCTACCATATTGGAAATTCAACTTTGTTAAAAGCCTATACAGTGTACATGTCATGTTAATCTCCGTATGACAGCAACTACAGTTCTTTGAAATGACATTGTTGTTTACATTTTGCACATTTAAACCAGTTGGGGTAATTATATTGACTGAAATGTCCTGCACAGTGTTGCAGTGTAAAATCCACCTGGACCACGGCTATCGTTCTCCTTATGAGTTACCAGCCCTGCTGCCACTGTTGCCGGCTGTTCACTGATGATGGACCACGTGCCAGACAGATAGAGGAGCTCGAGACTGAAAAAGTTCACTCGTATCACATCAAAACAAGACATTTAACTTTTTTTTTAATAAGAGCACAGGCTTAAATAGGGCGTTTGCCAAGATCCGTTTAGCTTGCTACAAAAAATAAACGGGTCCATAAAACATCACACAAAACACACTTGTAATACTATTTACTAAATATACTCTTAGGAAAATATAATATGAATACTTTTGATTTTTGTCATTTTACAGGAAGACAAAATACTATATTTACCTTTAAGTTTAAACCTTTGGTCCCATCTACTAAAATGTTAATGACCTAACAGGTGAAAACATAAGCTGTCAGGGTTGCATCTTTGGAAATTTGGTCAAAGCTAAGCTTACATCTTCACTTTGCAAGTTACACACAGATATTTCTGCAGGTTAGTAAAGTATGTTAGTTCCATAATGTGCATAGATCACGAGGCATCTACAGTAATAAAACAGTGCAAATAAATACATCTCTAAGAATGTGCAAATAGTGGAGTTGTGCGTATATATTTTTTCCTCCCAGGGATGGGATGGCTATTCAGTGCGCTTTTTAGCATATGGCCGGCTCGTCCACAGCTTGTGCTCCCTCTGTGACAGCTTTCACACACTTGGCCATCGTCTGAGAGGCTCTGCTTATTGGATCTGTGGGGAGAGATTGAGGGAAAATTTAAAATCTGCAAACCTATATTACTGTAAGACCAAAAATCCAAAATATAATGTCTAACTAGAAAATCAACAGGCATTTTCAATTATATTAAAATTATATTACTTAGAAATTGAATGCAAAAGAAGCATAATCCTATGTAAGTGAAACATTGGTGCCACAAATGTGGCATTGCAACAGCATTATTAAGGATGACTATATCACTATGTGTTATGTCATGCAACACACAGCCCTATACAATAATAATAATAATAATCATAATCATAATAATAATAATAGTAATAATTTGGAAAGTGTGTTACTTAATTTGTTTTTGTTTTGCAGCTAAATTTGACTACCAGCTTGAATACCCCCTTAAAACTAACAAGCATGTTTTCTGTGTCAAATTCTTATAAATAGAGCTACAAATATATTATAATTAAAGATTCTAATGACAGAAAACTTTTTAAGTATGTAAATCAGATTTTCTGGAGCAACATCAAAGCAGATCAAAGTCAGGTAAATACAATAAAATATGATGAGAGAAATTTTAATATAAATATCTATTTAAATGTTTTCTTTGCAATGACATGACAATTATTTAATCCAAAATCATTACTACTTACTGCCATTTAGAGAACAATGTAGGCATTTAGCTAACAATAGCTGCATTTAAAAGGAACATTTTATTTCAATATTAATCAGAGCTAAATATACACATAATCCAGATGACAAACTGTGAAAGAAGTGCCATGTAATTTAAAAACAGTAGTTATCTCCCTTGCCCATTAACAATGCCTTTCACAAATAAAAATGTGTCATATAAAGAAAATAATCACTTCCCAAGTACTCTTTGTGTGCTTTCCTGTATAATGTTCTGTTTCACTGTGGCATTCCTTATTAAAATCTGCAGTAGTGATAAAACAATTTCTTCAATAGGAAGCACATTTTGTATTTTTCTTGACAGCAACCTTCCTCTGATGATTGACATGTAAACATAACACCTTCAACGATGACTTTATTCAGCGATAATGTAACACTTGGGAATTTTGGATTTATTTCATCGGAATCAAAAATATCTCATGTAAGCAGCTAATGAGGGCAATTTGTGGCATTAGTATTACTACATCAGTATTTCTCCCTGTAACAACAATTAAATGAACATTACATGATTATAGTAACATTAAGCAATTGATGCAACACTGCTGTGAATGAAAACAACATTTAGACTAGGTTAAGTGAGAGGATTACCGGAGTATAAGTGACCCACCTGTCATATAGAAGTCCTTCACAGTAAGCTGTGGAGGAGCTAAAGGTTCAGTGAGGACAGCCTGGTTCACTGCCTGAAAGAGATAACACAGATATCACCACCATCATGGAGAGCAGCAGGAGGCAAATTAAGATAAACCAACTGAATAAGCCATAATGTATATAAAGCTGCATACATGGCTCATCTGAAATCAACTGAACACATGCTGGAGGAAGATAACAGCTGACCTTAGACAGTTCATTAGCCTGCTTAAAGTAGTTGGCCTCCTCAACGTCATCATATCGCAGCAGGTTTGGGGAAACCTCTGCCAGTCTGCCACGCACTTCATCAAGGGTGTCATATGGCAGACTCACTCCAGCAAGCTTAAAAAAGGGGGGAGAAAATACACAGTATTTAGTCTTGTTTGTTATTATTTCGTGTCACATGGTTATCTTTTGTTGTAGTTCACCTCAGATATGGCTCTGATGATCCTCCAGTCCTCCCTCGCCATGCCTGGGGCAGTCACAGCAACTTTGGTCTGCTGGGCACGGCCCTCAGTGTTCACATAGGTGCTACATTTCTCAGTGTATGCAGCTCCAGGAAGTATGATATCAGCCATTGGTGCACCCACATCGCCATGGTGACCTGGGCAGTTGTGGCACAGAGTATTTCAATTAGGTAAGAGAAAGTTTGCTGCTCCTTGACAAACACTTTGGTCCGCTGTGCACTTTATGGAAGTACCTGTGTTCAGGTTTCTTTACTCTGGTTTTTCCTTTGTCAACATTTTGTTCATGCAAAAAAATGTCAGGAATTAAAACCTTTAAGCACCAGGGGACGTGACGAATTAACAACAGCAGACTGTGAAATACCCGCCTGCGAATATTTTGCATCAAAACTATTCACATCAGCAGCAATGCGAATTTGCAACAGTTCCAACACTTGTTCAATAAAAGGTTTGAATAGATTTGTGCAGGCAGAGGACCAACTACTAGGATCCTATTGACTCAGAGCAGCGTCTGGCAGTCTGTCTGAGGAAAGCTGATGTATAGCCTAAGCTTCTGTAAGCTATTTTATTGAATTTCCTTTAAGCGAAAGGCTCTGAGTGAACTTCAATTCCCTCTGGGGAAAAAATTATGCAGTAAATATGTTCTGCTACACTACAGTGTTTGTTCTGAAGTTGTTCTTTCTGTACAATGTGATTGGATGACACCTTTATTTGCGGAACAAAAGCTCAGAGAAAGTGAGTTTCCAAAGAGAAGTCGCCTTTTCTCTGTTCTGTGTGAAAGTACCCGTGAAAAACACGAAAAAATATACGGACATGTGAATTACTCGCACCATAAAAACACTCCTGGTGTGTGAAGGCCTCTACTCTGCTTCTCTGAGATGCCATACATAAATTAATGTAAATGAAAGAGCTTCTGCTGCTGTGCAGTAAAACAGCTGACCTTGATAAATTATGAAGCTATCCTTTGGGAGATCTTGGCGAGTAATGCAGCCAGCATCAGCTCCTAGTAGGAACAGGACTTTGGGTGGATTCTTCCTGATGGCCTCCACTCCTGGCTTGTACCCAAGATCAAGTGCAGCCACTTGACTGGCAACCCTGAAAACAGGAAAAACAGCACACATATTACAGTAAATATCCCGTTTGAACACACCCCTTTCTGACGAATTTCCATTTAATATTCCAAGACTATGACCTGTGAAGCACATTGAGGACCTTCCAGGTTTCCTCTGCGCCACTGCTGATGCGAGCATTCTGAGCGATGGTTGACACAGCGGCCATTATAGCAGCCCCATCCTCTCTCTGTAGACAACTGCTACCAACCACAACAACAGGATGCTTCGCTTTAGCCAAGACCTGCAAGAAGAGATAAAAATCAGGAACATACACTCAAGTTGGCCGAAAACATTCATTGAATTACTGACAGTGTGTTACCTCAGAAAATGGGTGAGTTCCTGATGCAATTTCTTGCAGAACCTTGGCAGACTCCCCAAGATGGTCATATGTGTAACTTAGGTCCACCGCCTTTCCCAAAAGAGCCACTTGCAACTCATTGTGAAGCCAGCTGAGGCATATTAAAGAACGTGCATTTTTGTTAAACATAACTCAGATTTACTAGTTCGACATTGAGATACTGTATTTACAGCATTTCACTTACCCTTTTCTGATTCGTGCATTGAACAGAGGAGCCTCGTAGCGTGGGTTTGTGCCAACCAGAAGCAGCAGGTCAGCTTCTTCAATGCCAGCAATCCCGGTGTTTAAGAGATAGTTTGAACGCAGGTCAGACCTAAAGAAGCCAAGGTTAAAAACAGAAACTTAGTTTGATTTCTTTTAAGTGGGGCTGTATGAGGTACTTCTCCATAGTCAGCGTTTATTATCTACAGCAGATGGCACACCCCAAGTTTAGAGTAACAGATAGGAGTACCTGGACAGGAGATACGCAATGTACTGCTCAGGACAGCGGCAGCAGCAAAAACTATTTTAGTCATCTGGATAGAATCAGTTTAAAAGTATGCTATATTTAGATGTTTTTACTACCTTGCCGTCAGACAAATCAGTCCTGACAAATACTGTAATTTCAACTCACAGGAGTTGCTTCTCAGCCGCTGACTTGATAGATTAGATCATGTAATTGTGAGACTGGTGCTATGAAAGGTTAATTCAAAGTCACACAATAACACAAACAAACTAAGCAGTCAAGAGGAAGTTGTAAACCAGCGATTCCTGTTTTCTGCAAGGTAAAAAGACGTGTTTTTGTAAATGAACCCTGGTGACTTTGTCCATAGCGGCTTCAGTTTCCCATTGGAAGGGCTGTTTGATGGCAGGGTAAAGTGGTGAAAGTATAATATAGTGTACACTTAAACTGATTTTTTTGTGGCTAAAATACTTTTTGCTGCTGCCCCATCCAGAGCTTCTGTGCAGGTTCTCCTGCCTGCTTCTGTAAACTGGGGGCGTGTCGACTGTCATCTTATGTAAGCTATACAACGACTATTTATAAGTGCCTCTTACAACCACACTTCAAAAAAATCATAACAATCCCTTTAACATAAAGGCAAGTTCAACTCTCTCTGTGGCCTTACCCTGCTCCAGCCATCGGGAACACCTCCTCCGTGCACAGGTTTTCACTATTCAAACGGTTCAGCAAGTCTTTCAGGGAAATAAGAGCCTCTGCATCCACCAAGCCTCCGACAACAGCAGCAACATCACGTCCTTCAACTCCTTGCAACTATCAAATAAAACAGATGTTATTTAGGATAGCGTAAAGTTGAAATCACAGGATGTAAATGATCATACACTGTTACAGAAGGTAATTTCATCATAAATTACATACAGCTCCAGCAACTCGAGTCAGTGCATCTTCCCAGGTTGAGGGAACCAACTGCCCAGACTCGTTTTTCACCATTGGCTGAGTTAGCCTCTGCCTCTTCAGTCCATCATATGCAAATCTGTCACAATAGAAGCAAGGAAAAGTTCAGTAATGTTGCGAACATCCTACATATGTCTCTACCTCTGAAGTAAACTTGGTGTGATAAGAAAGGAACCTGGTTTTGTCAGAGATCCACTCCTCATTAATATCTTCATTAATACGAGGCAGGATTCTCATCACCTCACCCCCACGAGTGGTCACCACGATGTTACTGCCCACAGCATCCAGAACATCAATGGATTCTGTCTTCCTGCAGAAACCCAAACAATACATGAGTGTAAAAACTTTAAAACTTAAAAGAGAATGAAAATGTAGAGTACAATCTAAAAACCTTGTCTCCCATGGGCGGGCAGTGAATGCATATGGTTTAGAGGTCAGGGCTCCCACTGGGCATATATCAATAACATTCCCAGATAACTCCGACATAAACATCTTCTCCACGTAGGTCCCAATCTGCAGGTCATTGCCTCTGCCAGTGGTACCCAGGTCCTCCACACCTGCAATCTCGCTGGCAAAGCTATAGAAGAAAATAATATTTTTTTTTCATAATCTAAATTTACCCAGCCACTTATCTTACACTACAGTACATGAGGACGTGTGACTCACCGCACACAGCGAGTACACTGGATGCAGCGAGTCATAATGGTTTTGATGAGGGGGCCAATGTTCTTGTCTTCCACAGCTCTTTTGCTCTCAGTGAAGCGGCTCCTGTCACTGCCAAACTGCATGGACTGATCCTTTAAACAAAATGGTATGTAAACAATGTTTGTTATACACGCACTCAAGTCTATGTAGAACACATTTACACTGGTGGTGATTATGTTTACCTGTAGATCACATTCTCCCCCCTGATCACAAATTGGACAATCTAATGGGTGGTTCGCCAGTAGGAACTCCATCACACCCTCTCTGTGTAAAATCAAAGAACACTTTTGAATATAATTAGTTCAGGTTATCAAACAAGGGGATGTTTGGGAACTTTGTTTTTTTATGACAATATTCTCAGAGAAAAACAGAGAAAACAATGTCTTACTTGTGAGTTTGATCTTACCTGGCCTTTCTTGTTTTGTCAGAGTTGGTTAAAATGTTCCAGCCCTTCATGACTGGCATAGCACAGGCTGCCACGGGCTACAAGATGAATGACAAAGTAATCCTGATTATTATTAAATAGGCACTGTTCTGACTCTGTCACATTAGACAAATAAATACTGACAGACCATCTTGGCTACCAAAACAGAAATAATAATGCATATACATGTGCATTAAAACATACCTTAGGAACTTTCTCTATCTCCACAAGACACATGCGACAGTTTCCAGCTACTGACAGACGCTCATGGTAGCAGAAGCGAGGAATCTGCATTCCTACCTTCTCACATGCCTGTGACAAAATTGAGTCACAGTGTTATATCTCATGACTCAAGATGTCAGGAAATGACCTCTTTTATTTAATGTGACTGCATGCATTAAATGAGCTACCTGCAACACAGTGGTTCCCGGCTCCACCATGATAGGCTTCCCATCCACAAACACCTCCACGAGGTTACTGGCAGGTGCTGCTGCTGTAGCTGCGGTGCGAGCTTCAGGCACAGACAGAAAACATTTAATGCAAACTACCTCTTTACTTTCACTTTTAAATGGAGAAAACAAGTAAATCATTTATCATAATGTATGTCACACCATATTAAAATGAACCCCTTGTATTTCAAAGTATTAACCAATGATTACCACTGATTACTATTGGCTAAACTGAGCCAGTAACAGCCTGGCATCAGATGTTGTAGCTGGCAAATCTGTAATCCTGCCTATAATCCATCAGTGGAACAAAGTGACAACAGATTTGGGGTTTGCAAAAAACCAACAACATGAGTGTTCTGCTTAAATTCAAGACACACATTGTAACGTTACGTAAATCAAGGCATGATCAATAAATGAGTTTATAAAGTGATATATTGTTACCATTGTTAGTTGCAGCCACACCTCCTCTGATAATTGTTGCTGGAAAGAGACTCCGGCTCACAGGCAAACGCAACATGCTGCAAGAGAGGTAACATCACGACGTGTAAGGTCTTCTTTTTAACACGTTTTCAAGCGTCGTCAAGGCATTGACATATTCAAAGTGTGTGAGTGATATTAACTCTGCAGAGCAGTAGAGCCTCAATGCAACTAGCAAATCAAAAGCAGAGCTACTAGCTAGTTAAAGCAGGGGCGAATTTACGCTGCGACGTATTTAAAAATGAACGTATATACACTGCCCATCGTGTACTTTATAAGGTCCTTCAGATATTAGTGAATACCGTATAAAGTGGACGGAATATCGGCCAACTTTGGCTAACGTTAGACTGGCAAAATGATGTAACTGCCAAGCTGACCGTTAAGGTTAGCAATGATTTATATAACTTAGCAATGCTGGCTGTTAGCTCGCGACATCATCATAACGAACGTTACATCAGGCATGATTATATCAACTGCCAATCCGTATTTAAATGTTTGCAACGTTAATTTAGAACTCACATGTAGCATACGTTGCTACAAACAAGCTAACATAACATGTAATGGCAACCTAGTTTCAACCATCTAACTTTACCATTTCATTAAGTATTTAATGAGTCGTTTCTACTGTTAGTTCAGCAGTTGAGTCAGGACTATAAATCATCTATACTGTAAGTAATATTCATTAAAACACCACGGTGACCAGTTGCTTACCTTGCCAGTGTTGTCCTCATGAGACTGCATGCGACGCAGATTGCGCACTCACTGTCTTGTTATTCTGCTGCGTCACGGATTAAGTAATCCTGTGCAGTGTAATCCAAGGCTACTTTTCTGTAAATACTGCCCATCTAACTGTACATGTAATCAACACTAGCCATGGCAATCGTGTAAATCATCTCATAAGCAGATACTCCTCTCATCCAGCTGTTCCAGCTATTTCTGTCAGGCAGGGGTGAAGTGGCACAGTGGCAGCCACAGCAGGGCTTTCCCCTCACATTTATCTAGTGTGGATTATTAGCTTTTCAGCCTTTAATGAGCTAATTTAAAAATCGACAGATGGAGGATCACAGGTCCACTTGAGTTGTCCCCAAAGTGCCATTAGGGCAGGCTGATTGCAGTTTTAGAAGAAGGATAACATGTTTGCTTCCTGTCCATATTTTTTACTCTTATTCCAGGGTTTCAAACCAACAATCTTCCAGTCACAGGCAGGATGGTACTCTATCTAGCAACATGATAGTGATGTAACCCATTCAAATCAGAGTTCACAAGAAAGAAATAACAGGAAATGGCTGGTAAACAGACCCTCAGGAAATAGACGGAGATGCACATCTGGATTCACGTCAGGCTTGTGTATATAAAAGATCAAAACCTACTCTATAATGACAGATGTTTCTAACATCAAGTCAAATAATATAAAGAATTACTCAAACAAAGGTATTGAGAAGAAAAGATTTATTAAGAAATATGCTATTTACTTGAAATATATTAGAATAAAACATTTATACAACTCTCAACTAGTTTAAAAAATATTACAATACATTAATGAGTAACTAGCAGCCAGTATAAAACATAATATTGTTAGACTACAATAGATTTATGCAACATATTTAATCTCTCAGAACCAAAGAGTAGTGCTCCAAGAGTACAACCGAAAGATTCAGTAAATACGCAAGATGCATTTGATATACAACTGCAACTCATGAATACTCTCAATCTGGATCAATCTCGTGGTTTATAAAATGAAAAAATAAAATAATATACAAATGTCCATTAAAATGTTTCTGTAGCCCAAGGTGACATCTTCATCTTGCTTGTTTTGTCAGAGCAACAGTCAAAAACCCACAATGCTTAGGATTTCTATTTTGTTAATGATTCCTCAATTCAAGTATATTGATCCGAATAATTACTAATTAATTAATTTTGTGTTGAGCAATTGATCAGTCGTTTTCAGCTTTGATTTTTTTTTTTTTATTGCCTTTTTCTTTTTACTTTGAAACTAAATGAAAAGATACTAACACTGTGTGCATGTTCTACACAGTTCCACCCAGCTTTTCCATTGAGAGTAATCACACATACCTCTGTCCAAATGAAACAAAATAGGAAAATCCTAACACTCCAGCTGGAAAGAACAGCTATGATAATCCTCCCCATTTACGCTAAAGTAATAGCCAGTCCTACTTTCATGTTTTTCATGGACAGCTGCTGCAGTCTGGGGATGGTTGTAATCATAGAGCTGATGACTCCACAGGCTCTTCTGGGACACTGTCCTGGGTAACTGCTGGCACAGACTCCATCTCAGTGGCAGAGATTGACTGACTGAGCTCTCTCAGTGAACTCTTAGTAATGTCCAGGCATGCACGTTTCAGGATATGACGCACCTTTTTGCCCAGGAGCATGTACAGCAGGGGGTTAATGCAGCTGTTAAAAAAGCCTAAACTGGTAGCCAGAGGAAAGCCAGCTTTCAGTACGTTGTGCAGGTATACTGAGGAATGTATGGATAACTCCATCAAGCTGAAAGTGTGAAAAGGTGCCCAGCATAAAAAGAAGGCCAGAATTACAGCAGAGACTGTTTTGGAGAAGCTGGACAGCCGAACCGAGCCCCCAGATCGATTCACTTTGATTGTGAGAAGTATCCCCGTCACACATATGGCAGTAAACGGCAAAAGGAAGCCCACAGTGGTACGAATGACCACGATCATGATGTGTCTCATGGCCGCTGTATGTCCGTCCTGTGTGTGGAAGTTGTTGAAGCACACCACCTTGTCATGGAGGCGCATGGTGTCACGAAAAATCAGTGCAGGACAGCTGGTGGCAGCAGCCAGCACCCATATGCAAGCACATACAATCCAGGCTCTCTCTATAGTGCGATACTTCTGACACCAGTTGAGATGGACCAGAGAGACGTACCTGTCGATACTGAGCACCGTGAGAAAGAGCACACTGGCATACATGTTCATCACGGACACAAATGAGTTAAGCTTACACATGAGCACACCAAAGTCCCAGTGGAAGTCCCGCAGTATGTAATCAATGTAGAAAGGGAGAAAAAGAACAAATACAAAGTCTGCCAGGGCTAGATTGAGCAGCCAGACACTGTTGACAGTCTTTTTGCTTTTAAACCCCGTCACCCAAATAACAGTTCCATTTCCAATCAGCCCAAGCACAAAGGAGATAATGTAGATAACCACGGAGATTATGTGCATTGTTTCCTTCTGCCTGTGGTCCACTTTAAATTCCTCCAAGTCCCCGTACTCCAAGTAGTATTCATAGGTGTAGTTTCCATAGTCCTCGCCTGAGTCCCCCATCGTGTCAAGGATGTAAACTCTTCGGAAGCTATCTGCAGGAAGGAAAAGCTCATGATAAGACGCCTTCCTTTAGGATGATCCCTGAACACAGTAACTAAAACATTCCCATGCATTATAATCAACATATAACCCTGTGCTCTCACCTCACAGTGTCTGTGATTAGACTGGGCAGTTCCCCAGGAGGATCCAGTTGTCTGTCCTGTGTCTCTTTCTGATCATTCAGTTCCTGTGTTGAAGTTAGGACTGGGTGTGTCCTGAGTAGCCCTGGAACATAGTCAACATCCTTTTGGATCAACAATGTGGACACTGAGGTGCCCCACAGATGACCGAATGAAGTCTCATAGTATGATTCATAGTGTTTGGTCTGAAAGTAAACATCAGAGCTGGTAAATACTGTATTGTTGCACAATGCGCTATTTTACTGAAATTCTTTGCCAAAGTTTTTACCGCCCAAACAACTAAGTGAAAGGTTGGATTTTATCATATGTTACCGATATTTGTATCTTCATCAAGGCCAGAAGAGGGCCCATGTCAACAGCAATTTTTACTCAAGCCAAAATAAATACAAACTTACCATGAATTTGTGGTATGATATGAATGTGAGTTAGTCACCATAGTGATTTTATCTTTCCTTCTTTAGTCTCAATTGCACAGGATAAATCCATTAATAAACTTTGAAAAAGTTTAAGTAAACAATGTAACAAAAAGAAATTCTACCAGAACAATGTCAAGAATATAAATGAAATCTTAATCTTAGTGAAAAGAGGTAAACATTGTTAAATAATCATACTTTTATCAGAGGAGTAGCATCCGCCCTTACAGAAACTGTGTGCCAAATCAATGCAATCATTAAATAAACAAAAAAAGAAATTGTAGTTTTTTATATCAGTAAACACCAGTGAGACTTGATCTTACTACTACAAAGACCACAAACTAAATGGACATAATGCTGAATGAAAAATCAGTGCAATCAGTAAGTAAAAAGAAGTAGAGCATGTCCTGTGAGAATAAGGGCGATTATATCTACATAAAAATGTCAGTAAACAAACCAGAAACATTGAAAACATAACAGTTAATAGTGTAGCAAGTGCCACATACACACTATTGGCATACTAATGGGATAAACATGAAGAGCTCAGATTTGAAAGAAAGAGAGAGAGAGAGCATCGCTTACCTCAAAGTGCAGCGCTCCCTTTTATTAGTTTTTGGCTCAAAACACCGAAATCTCCCGGATGACTGTGGCTGCTAACTTTTTTAGCCGTTTAGCTCCGCTTTGCTGGGCCCTGTTCGTGACTTCCCCACTCGGCTGCAAAACTCTTTCTGCGGCATGTGTAGTCTTTCCGTGAGTCCATCCAAAACTCTGCAGCTCCGTTACTGTGCGGAGCGGAGCGGAGATGTGCAGTCAGTGGGCGCGCCGGGCTGACGCGTCAAACATGAGCCACAGAATGAAGAAAAGTTATTGGTCACCCGCACTGAAGAATGCTTTCATTCAGAGGAGCTGCGGCTGCTTTTCATAACAGCAGAGTAAACCCTAAGCGCACGCTTTTCCCCCTCAGTGAATAAACGGAAAGGGTTGAATGCTGCAGATTTTCTCCTGACAAACACAAATTGCTGCAGTAAGTGGGAACTAAGGGAAAGTTTATTTGTCACATGCCATTTTCCCCTCTGCATTTGCTTTCTTTTTTTACAAGGCATTTAACGCCTTGATTAAGCTCCCTGTTGATCGGTGCTCATTAAAAGAGAATAAACTTTAGGCAGCCTCCAACAGTTTATTGCACTGTAAAAAGATTGTTAAAACACCTAAGTAAAGCCATCTCCAGAAATAATATTAAGGCTGGAAGACTCTGCAAAAGCCGCATTGTGTTCTGTGCCAAAGTTTTTTAAATTATTTATTCCCACAATATCAGTGCATGGCAGTAGCTACAGCACAATTAAAGGCACAGTTCATCCCTAAAATAAGAAATACACATTTTCCTGTAGTGATATTTATCAGTCTAGATTATGTTGGTGTGAGTTGGAGATATCATTTTTAGAGATGTGATTTCTCTACACTGGTACTATATGATATTTGTGGTGCTCAAAGCACCAAAAATGCATTCTAAAAACTCAATAAGAACTATTTCCATTCCTAGTATAGATCTTATAGCACTACAAACCAACTACAATGTAGTTCCATTATATTCAAGAGAAGGCACACATGTCTACACCTTCCAATACTCAGCAACTAGCACCAAAATAGTCTAAATTGATAAATAGCACTACAGGTGAGAGGAAGAGCATGTAGTTTATATTTTGGGGTGAACTGTCCCTTTAAGGTACGGTAAGTGATTTACCACTGTATTTTTATAATATTAGGAGACAAGTACATTTAAAAAAGGAGAGAGGTCCAAAATTGATACTATGGGTCACACTTACTAAAATTATCTCTCAAACTCTATCTCACCCTGTTAGAAATGCAAAAAATGTTAAGCCTCCAGCCCAAGCAGAGATAACCCTGATGACATCACCAGGGGGTTATTATTTTCTCAGACTCTCTAAAGCTCCTCCAGGGCCAAAGAAGACGTGATACATTTTTTCTTTACGAAATGAGTACAACACTCTCCAAGGAATGGTTAAAAATGCATCAGAAGCTGAGATGTCTTGACTTTTAATCCCTAATACAAATCAATGCACTTGATCCTACTGTGGCCATAATGCAGCTTTATAGTTTCTTTATTAGGCCCTCTTTAAAAAGTCCCAGCCCAGTTTGTAACACAGGCGTTTTGTTGTAAGTATAACACCCAAACTCAGACCTGCCAAAGCTCCACTGTATCCACGGAAGACTTTGTACAAACAGTTTACAAAATGTCCAATATGACTATAAAGCGATGTGAGACAGCTGTGGTTTCCGCCTGAGTCACAAATGTCTCCATCATGGTCTACAGCAGTGCTGCCAAACTGCTTTTAATTAGCTTTAAATGTTCAAACATGTTGCTGCCCTGGCCCCACGCCAATCGGTGATGTCATTGATAACAGTTAGAGGCCAAACACCTGCTGTGGCATCACGGATGGAGGCAGAACTTCCTTTTTAATTCCGAACAAGATAGATATCAGCAAGAAAAGAAAAGTGAAATCCCTTCCCACAGCTGACACTAGCCTACAGGTAAAGCAGAAGTAACTTGCTGTAGAAAATGTAATCAACTGGCCTTTGTAGAATAGATGTTAGTTGCAGTTTGAACTAACAAAGACATGGGCCATTTATGTGCACTTTGCTGCTTACTCATCCCTTTTTGTTTAATCCAATAGCCAGACAGCCTTGTCTCTTTTATCTCAATATCCAGCGACCCAAAATGACCATCTCATCCCTCTCTGGACCATTCAGCCCTGAGGGGGGAGCTGTCACATCCTCCAAGAGCCGTGCGTGTGTCTGAGATCTGCATTGCTTTATGAATCGTGCCGTGCACTTGTTATAATTCATGACCCATGTCACACAGTCCCCCTTGAAGATATTCTGCTATCTCAGAAAGAGACTGGGCATAGTTTGGATTTTTTTAGTGAGGTTGTATGAGGCACTTATCCACTGTCAGAGCACACCCCCAGTTTAGAGTAGCAGGCAGGACGGTCAGAAAGTTGTTTAGGTTGCTGGTCTTTTGTTACCTCTAATTGTTGTTATTGTGTAATTTTTGTGAATCCAAACTAACCCTTCCAAACAACCCTTAAAATTACTGTTCTGTCAATGGAGTCTGGTGGCTTTGACAAGAGGGCTTTGTACCTAGTTGGTAGTATAGCATCAAGTTTTTTTTATGGGACACTACTGATACCTTTTTTTAATAATGTTTGTATGTTTCGATTACTCAAAATGATTGCTGTGGGAAAGCTCTGACCCATGTTTCTTCGAATAGTACAGCAAATATTAAAGCATTTAGGACATTGCATTATTGATTGCATTATTTAAAATGTGAGAAGAAACATTTCTGATTTGTTCTGCTTTTATAAAGCTGTGATTTGGGAGATATCTCACTGATACTGTAGGTAGATGATCACTGAGAGATAATGGTCAAAAGGTTGGCTGAATTCCATCAAGGGGCTTTAGTCTCAGTGTGCTGATATTGTCAATGCTGTCTCACTGTCATGATTAGTGGAGTGCTTGAATAAAGACAGGGCCATTGTTAACATAATTATAGACATCTGGGCTTTTTCTGCTATGAGCCGAACTGTCTTTCTGTTCTCTTTGTTACTGGGGTCTGTTCTTCATAAAATATACTTTGTATGAAGAATTCCAGTAATAAAAATGTAAGTACATTTACTTTTTACACACAAACCATATGATCAGCTTCTACAATATGACACATTGATATAGGTTAAACCACCCACAAAGTAGTTTACATTAACGGCTAATGATATCTGCTAATGACTATTTTTTAATTGTGATACTAAATTATATTTTGCTGCAAAAACCTCAGAATTTCTACTGAAATTTTATTCCTGATATTTTTTACAATCTGTTATTGCTAAATGATCTAATGATTCTATTAACTTTATTCATAGAGTGATTTTCATACAAAAGATGCAATTCAAAGTGCTTTGCAATAAACAATAAAAATACAACACAATAGAACAGGGTCAAATAGGTGAAGTATATATGATAAATTAAAAAAAAGAAACCGTAGGGAAGGATACAAATTAGGGTTTTTGACATTAATGACATTAATTCAAAGCAGAATTAAATTTAAAAATATAAAAATGACAATTAAAAGCCGAATAAATTAAAATAAGACTGTCATTAATGCCAAAATAAATGACAATTACAACCCAAATAAAATAGAATTAAATAAAAATAAGAATCTCATGAATTAAAGGCCAAATAAATTAAATAGACCTTCAGCTGTCTTTTAAATTGTTTACCAAATAATCCAGCCACAAGATTCGGTTCATATTTTTATGTTTTTGTTGTGATAACAAAACAAAAAAAAATCCCTCGTGTGTGATCGACATTACACGATCAGTGTTGGCGGGTCATTTCCGGTTTTGTGTCTGCTTGATGTGATCGTGCCTTCGAGGTCACCTGCACGGGCTTCCTGTGGTCCAGGAGGGAGGAAGGACATGTTTGTCCTCACCGAGGAGGAGTCTGCTGGTTGACTTCCAGTAGCTGCCCGGCCACCGCCTTCTTTCTGCTCCCCCCCTCCCTCCCTTCCTCTCCTCCTCCTCCTCCTCCTCCTCAGCCGCTACTGCAGCAGCAGCCCGGTGCCTCCTGCATCCATGAAGAAACCCCCCTGCACGGCACGTCCCCCGCCGCGATGGGCCGCAAGCTATTTACTGCGTTGATGTGTTGATATCGAGATTATCAATTATCAAATATGAATCATGCATTTGATATTTCTGGCCACTTTGCTCGTCAGCATCCTTTCGCCTTGGCTTCATCTATCACTAGCGTTATCCGGTATGTATTGCAATAGCCTGCTGGCTTTATTTGTCACTTTCATCCAATTTGATACACCTTTCACTTTCTGTGTTGTGCGAAAATGATATCTGACGATGTACTGCAGGTGAACAGCCTCGCGTTTTTTCCCCCCAAATTTGATTTAATATGCGGCGTCTTCAGCGTGATGGTGCATGAGGCAGACTACAGCATCTTTTGTTCAGCTTCTAAAAAATAGTGCTCTTTATTATGCATGAGTATCACATCTGAATTAACAGTCGCTGGGACTGTTTTTAGTTAAAGTGCATGGTGTTATCTGCTGTTACTGTCCGAGGCGTTTTCGATTCACGTTGTATAATGCAAACTGCATTGATCTATCTGGTGCAGAGTTTTTCACTTTGGAAAAAAGCACATCAAAAGTACCTTTCCATGAAATGATGCTGTTTATGTTCTGTTTTCTGAATCAGCCGTATGTGGCTGTTATGTGCCCAATCTTCCTGAGGAAATCGCAATGAAGCTGTGGCCACTTGCCTCAGTATTATCAATGCTTTTCATGAATAAAGGATGACAGCTGGCTCTGTGTGTGTGTTTGTATGTGTGTGTCAGGTTTTTCATGTCTATGCGGTGGGAATTGTCTTGCAGCTTCTCAAGGAGTAGAGGACAAGGTTGAGAGGGACGCAGTGCCAGCCCTGCTGAAGCAACAGGCGACTGCAGCACCTGCTACAGACAACACAACACACCATGCAGTAGAGCATGTGATCACCTACCCCTCGCGGTTGATCTACTACCTAAACGAGGACTCGGAGAGTACCTACCATGATCTGGACACGCGGGCCAAAAACCAACCCACAGAGGGGCAGGTGAGCCAGCATGGAGCAGGGATGGGTGAAGGGGATTAATACTGGGATGGGGTGAGAAGTTACTTCCTAGAAATGCTGTGATCAATAGCAGGAGTGTTCAGTCACTTAGAGGCGTGCTGTGGGGCCACGACTTTGTCCAAGTCCAGATTGTGGTTCGTACTAAACCCCTCTTAACTTCATTTTACTGCACTGTCAGACAAAGCGAAGAAACCCATCACAGCACATTATCAGATACGCTTTTTAAAACTGGACTGATGCCAGACCGACCGTGCTGAAGGAAGCGTTTCTCCCAGTATACCCACTGTGCATTACCATCTGCCACATCTGTTATTTGTGCACTGTGCTGTGGAGGATGTTGAAGGTGGGCTCTGGAGGATTTTCTGTTCTTTTGCTTTGCATCATCTGCAGTGACGATCCTTCTCCCCCCACAGGCAGTCCACCTCGCTCAAGCCAGCTTCCAGTTAGAGGCTTTTGGCTCCAGATTTGTTCTGGATCTAGCACTGAACACGTAAGTCCTTCTCATCTCATCTAACTACAGTAATTGATTGTTAAATGATTGATTTTAGAGCTAGTCAGCTGCTTTAATCATTAATGGTCCCTCATGGTAAAAACTTATTTTTTTTATTTAAAGCAGGGGCTAGGTGCTTCATAAATACTTTGAAAATATTAAAGCGCTCCGTCTGCAGAGAAATGTGTGCTGCCAGTACTCAGAAACTGCCCTTTGAACAAGCTGTCAAGACTCCCGAGAGGCTGTGATGTCACAACTATGCTATATATAGGTAGAAAGTGCTGCTACAGTCCCGTTACAGTCATTCCCTGGCTGCAATGACAGTGCAGAGATGACTCGGACATACTTTCCTTGTTTCTTATCCGTTGAATGAGCATGCAGCTCCATTCATGCTGCAGTTGAGGGCTGGTCTGGGGCTCTTGTTGGTGATATTGCACCATCATTTTTTTGCCAACTACCTTAATAATCAAGGATAAAGGAAGAAAATGGCAACTGGCTGTTTTTTTTATGCTTTTGAGGATGAATTGTATAAATTTGGGTAATGGTGGATTTCCTCATAAAACCTTCTACAAAACAAGCATCCATCTTGTTATCATCTTGTACTACTTCTTGGAAAACTAGCCAAAACTTCCTGGTCTTAAGTGTGGAACAACTGGAGCATGTGCAGTTGGGGTGCTTGTAGGCGTACTGTCCGTGTGGTCACTGTTTTTGGCGTGCAGGCAGATTGTCTGAGGCAAGAGGAGAGATGACGACATTTTAGAGCTTATTTATGCTCAATGTCAGATATGGATATGGATACAGATGCAGCCTTAAATACCTACTTTGCGTTGATGTAGTCCATTTTTGCACATTTCTTAGAGGCTCACAAACACAGACGACATGGAGCAATACAACCGGAATTTTTGGGGGTCGTGTAGGAAGTAGTTTAAGCAAGCCAGGACCGTAGGACACGAGGAACAAATTTAAAAAATGGCTAAACTTTTTGAGGAGATATCTAAAGAATCCGTCTATGTGTTTACGTTGTTGTGCTTGTTATGCTGTTGCAGAAACAATCCTGTGTAATGTGAAGTTTTCACTCATTTGGCGACAGCAGTTTGTGACAAGAATATGCATTAAGTTGTTAAACTTAAGGCCGGCTCATCTAGTGGCTAGCATGCTAATTTGACTAGGCCTTTATGCTGCACTTTACTGGAAAATCAGCAGAAAAAAGTTGTCACCATAGTAACGTGCTGTCCTACGCTGTGACCAGAGTTTATGGGAGAAGCTGTTAGAGGCGGGGAGTGTGACGGAGGGATTCGCTAGCTAGACAGTATGAGAATTTATTTTTTTATTTGTGTGTAAAACATGTTCTTGTAGCAACCAGGATCAGCCTAAAAAAAGTCCCCTTTCAGGGAAATTCCAGATCTACATGTAGTTAAAGGCAACTACTTTCTGTTTACATTTCAGTTACAATCAGAGACGAGATTGTGAAATACTTATCCGCACAGAGTCACAGTAGCCGCATTTATGGGAAATACATAAGGTTGAAATCAGCCAAAATGTCCCTTAAATCAGAACAAACTTGTGGTTTATATTCCAGTGTGAGGGATTTGTCCGTGCCTCACAAAAGTAACGCTGTCAAGGTCATGTTGACAGTTAGAGGCAGATGGTTGGGAATTGCAGTATTTTTTATTCATCCAGAGTTTAAAGAGAAAAAATCACAACAGACCCACACAGATTCTCTCTATGAGGATATTATAGAAATTACTGTAGCATACGGTACAAAACATTGAAGGAAAGCATCAAAGGAAAGATGTCATTTAACATTTCTTACCAGGCAATTTAGTTTTACAAATTTAAATGGAGACCTCATGTAAACTAAATGTGCACTTCAGATGTATTATGGAGGAAAAGTTGAACAAGAATAGACTTAAATATATATCTATATAGAGCTGTGAAATGCTGCTGAAATCTTTTATCTGGACTCAGCTTATCTTCTATCTCAATAACAATATATATCACAATACAGCATGTTTTCTAGTAATTCAGCAGATAAGTAGTTTATATGCAACAACCACACGTTTTTTGTATGCTTCATACTCCATCTTCCCAACACGACGCCTCTATGGTTTGCACCAGCTTGCACTCCATGTGCAAGGATCAAAAAGTGAAGTGTCATCCAAATGACGTAAATATTGCCCTAACGCAGTTGGGCATCAGTTGTTGTTTTTTTAATTGCAATCGTTAGTCTTTCTTTGGGCATCAAGATGACGAGGAACTGCAAGATACTGACCCTCTGAGCAAGCAATATGTGTCATAGCTGAAAACAAACTGACAACACTTGTGATTCCCGTCTGTCGATGGCTGCTGTTTGTAAATGATATGCACTATTATATGTCAGATCAGTGATTAATGCAGCACCCGTTGACGATAATGTAATCAGGAAAACTGTAATTGTATAAGTCAGCGTGCTACTTTCCAGAATCATCCGAGTGCTAAAAGCATTCTTAGTTCAGCTGCCAGACGACTCACAGACTGTTTAAGAAAATGATTAGGAAAACCAAAGTCTCCATCTTTAATGAGGTTTAATTAGTTTGCACCAAAATCAGCAGCGAGGCAGTTACTCTGTCGTCTATGATCACTGTCCCATTCGGAAACACAAGGCTCCCAACACTCAATGGTATTGATTTACTGCCTTCACAAAGTAGCCGGTCTACACATGTGAAGGCTTAATGTGCATGTGTACAAGGACTTTAAAATGCCGATTGAATTCCAGATCTGTTAAAGTGATTTAAACCTGGATTCTTTAATAAAATGTTGTACTTTTATATTGTCTGCGTGGCTGAGGGCGATTGGATATTCAGTCTATGTACTGGTATTCAGTCTCTGGTTACTTTAGAGGGTAATTTCATCACTTTAGCAAAGAAACTCTTAATTCTGATAGTAAGCTAGTTAAAACTGCCTTAATAGCATTATAGGAAAAATCAATCGTCCATCCCTCAGCAGCACACGCTTCGATGTATCATCTGCAGCATATGTTAAGTTTATCCATCATCATACATCAACCTTTAAAGATGTTATCCTGCACCTAATCGGACATTCAGGAATCGCCACAAAATACAGCATCAGCTCTTCACAGCAGCAGCAGAGAGAGACTGAAAGTGTGACCTTGATTCCCAGCTGTTTGCGTGTCCCGTAGGTTATCTGTGAGATACATGATCTAACTTCGGTGTGTGCCTTTTTTTGTGTGAGAACAGGGGTTTGAATTCTGCTTGGTGTTGTAGCTGCGACAGTCCCGATCTAAATATAGATAGGTCTGCAACCTGCCAATGGGTGCTGCTTTATCTGCTCACCTCTTACTGTACTTAGGACTGAGCCACTGAAAGATGCTTTTACAGTTGGTGTGAATCCTGAATGAATAGGTGAATAGTGCCGCTTCTTCAGAGCGTCTCCTTTCATTTAGACGTATTGTTTCCGTGTGTTAGAGGTATGAACGGTAATGGCAAGTGTAACTACAGCATGCTGAGCTGCATTTGATCGGGCTCCAGATGTAAGAGCCTCCTGCAGGTTTTTTGGTCCTCCCTCTCTCCTTCTCTTCTGTCTTTCTGCTGCTGCATTGTGACACTCAGTCTCCTGTGAACTGAGAGACCTCGGGGCAGGACTCCCTTCTCATGGTCTCCACACACTTTCACAGCTCTCACAGACCTTTCAAACACACATCGATACACTCACAGGGCTGTTACCCAACCATGCTCTGCAGTGCTGCCCTCACACACACTCACACAAACGCCAGTACACTCTCAGCGTGGCCCACTCTCCTCGCCCTGCCTCATCTGTCACGCTAATAATAGCCCCTCACTCAGGAATCTCTCACAGACGCCACTCAAGCCTCGAATCTCCTCTGATAATGGTGCACTTCCTGCTCACATGCCGCGGAGCATCATTTAAAAATGTCACGCCGCTCTACAAGACTAGATTCATCATTTCCATCTTTTTTTTTTCCCTCCCTCTGCTGCGGCGCCACAACATGTCCACGGAGGGGAGGATGTTTTTTTGATTTGCAAGGTTACTCTGGGAAAAAAAAGCGCCATTGTGGCAGAAATCGCAGTCTCTTCTTGAAGTCAGCTGTCAGCTAACAGATTGAGTGTGTGAAATGGTTGAGCGACGCTGACTCAGATAGCAGGAACTGCCGGGAGGACCGCTGTGTTCAAGGTGAACCCGAGGCCTCCAAATCATTTATCACATTAGGCTTCATTGGCAGCTCTCCGACAGCGTTACTTGTTTCTGTTCCCGTCATGCGAGCCGTTTCTCAACCACTGATCTAATTTTGGGAGATTTGAGGAAGAAGACAATTCTGTACATGAACTCGTGTTAAAATGTAGTTTCACAATGATTGTTTTAGTAACTTAATTGTGGAGTAACTGTGCATCTTCTTATGATCAGGGCTGTAAATATAGACTGGAGCGTGAGGGCTGGGGGGACCTGCAGACTATGATTGAGTGATTTCAGACCGGAGAAACTTCCTCATAGTTTTAAGAACACACTTTTCAATGTGTCTACACCATCAGAACTAGGAACCTTCATAGTTTTTGTGAGACTTTTTATTTATTTTTTTAGCTGGAGTGTGGAACAGCGATTGATTGGTTGAACATAGCCAAAGCAGGACCAGAAACAGCCACATTTAAAAATCTGTCAGCAGCAACAGACACCACAGAACAAGAACTACAACCAATATCAGAGAAAAAAAAAGATAACAAATGCAGTTAACTCCAGGTTTTTCTGAGCACATATGCAATGAACGTTTTGACTCGTCAACCTCCGGCTGGCACACCTCACTTTAGTGTTCCTGTTGGCTGTAGAAAGGCAAACAGGAAAACGCCCTTGAAGGTATGAATCTCTCAAAGGAGCTCCCCGGTGGGCAGTTCCTCTCAGGGAGTCTCCAGAACTGTTCGGTCCAAAATCAGCTAATGTGTCAGGAGGAGGACAGGCCGCTGTGAGAGATTCAGTTTGCCACCTCAGAAATACGTCTGTGTTTAAAATCACAAATTACATCACAATTAAATAAAAAGCACTGCTATTTGCTGTATATATGCAGTTTGAATGGCAAACCATTCTCCATCATGGATTTCTTTTATTTATTCATCCATTTTTATTTTATTTTATTTATTTATTTTTGGTTGGGTGGGGGGATAAAATTGTCACGACCAATTTTTCGAATAAATGTACGCTTCTATATATTTTATAAAAACTACAAATAAATGAATAAGTAAATGAAGAATTTCTTTTTCTTCTTTTTTTCTTTGCTTTTTTTTGTCATAGACAGACATGCAGTGATGAATGCTGGGTAATATGTGTGTTGATGTTGTCTCTATTTGATCATGTGACCATAAAAACTATATGATAGTAAATTTGGAGACAAGATGATGCAGTAACTATGGAAAACTAAGCTGGGGTCCAGTGTAACCACCTTTCACCGATGGTTGTGAGTTATTATTGGGAGTAAATGCGTCATCACTTTTCTTGAGGGCAGACAACATTTAACATATCCGCTGCACTTTTGAGATGTCATGTGAGTGTTTGTGCAGGCTAATCCAGGCACAGTGGTGATGAGTGTTCTCGTTTGAACGCCAACCAAAGCACTGCTCACCACCGCTAGTTGAAAACCACAACATGTGAGTCAGAGAAAAGCGAAGGCAGACAGACTCTTGTGTTATTTTACTAGCGCTGCATCACATCCGTCCACCTTAACCACTTGCAATCTCTGTTTTTCTTCACAGTGACTTGCTGTCTTCAGATTATGTCGAGATCCACTATGAGGCGGGCAAACCAGTCCTGTCGAAGGTAAAGTCCTCTCCAGTTGTGACTAAAATATTAAGTCTTATTTTGGCGGTGTCTGTTTTCTGCCTTTTCCTCCTGCTGCTGTTTTTTATTTTGTGCAGTCACGAAACATTGTCTGTGAAGCAAAAGACACAAATATGCTTTGGGAAGTAGGCTTTGAAATGAATGACAGGAGCAGATGTGAGTGTTTCAGTTCGGAGTTTGTCATCTTTTACCGTCAAACCCTCTGAAAATCGGTTAATCAAATTAGCGCTGCAACGTGCCATCCAAATAACTGCAGTGACAGCCAGGAAATGGAAAAGCAGACTAAGAAAAAGAACAAAATGTACAGGAAGAAGAGATGTGCTAGATAGATAGATAGATAGATAGATAGATAGATAGATAGATAGATAGATAGATAGATAGATAGATAGATAGATAGATAGATAGATGGATTAAAATGTGAATCTACATGATTTTCATAGCACAGAAGGAGAGAGGAGATGGAGAGAGGGGGGAGAAAACAGGCTGGGAATGAGAGCTGGTTCCTGCTGCTGCTGCTGCTGCTGCTGCTGCTGATTCAGGCAGAGGGCTGGGCTGGGCATACTGTAGCTGAATCAGCAGGGTTTTGCTCTCCTGCAGCCTCCTGCTGGAGCTGTGGTCACGTGACGAGGGAGAGAAAGCCCTCTGCAGTATCAGTGCAGCGTGGGATGGGTGAAGTGAGAGAGAGACCGAGAGTGAGTGAGTGAGTGAGGGAGAGGGGGTGGGGGGGGTGAATGTCCTCTGCTCACCCTAGATCTGACAGCTGAGTCACAGATAGTGCCAGGACCCACCTTGCAATGTTTTAACTCCTAACAGGCAGAAATGCTTTCCAAATGTAGCACCCGGCATCTGCGAGACAAGCTGCTGCATCCTCGGAGATGTTAGAAAATTCAAACACACGATAATGAAGTAAAAAAAACAAAATCACCATGTTATGGCGGATCTGAGTCATCATCTGTCAATGAATGCACAGCTCTGTGTGTTGCGCTGCCAGTAATGCTGCTTTAGTTCTGGCTGAGGTTTGCTGTGATGCTGCATTAGCACTGTGTCTTCTCCCCTCAGGGCGGTGAGCACTGTTACTACCACGGCCAGGTGAGAGGGAACGATAACTCCCATGTGGCCTTATCTACCTGCAACGGGCTGCAGTAAGTGAACAGCAGTGTTGTGTGTGTAATCCTCGTCGTGTTCAGAATATTTCTGGATACACTCATCTCTGCTGCTCAGCTCCTATTGACTCAGTATCGACTGTCTTCTCTCTCTTTTCTACTCTCTCTGCCCGGCAGCGGGATGTTTGACGATGGAGTCTATGTGTATCTAATTGAGCCCTTACAACAGACTCATTCAATCGTAAGTTATTCCTGTCGCAGAGAGCCGAAATATGTATTATATAAAGGTTTGAACCCACACACCTCCACCACACATGCACCACACCCCCGACCGCCTGAGGATATCCTTATCACTTCGAGGACATTCCTGTTTTTAAAGGAAGGAGATGAGACAATGAATCAATGTCCAGCAAAGTTAAAATGTTTTTTTAGCTTTAACCTTAAAACCCACCTACACCACGGGGACACGCTTCTCTTATATATACTGTATACTGTAAAAAGTAACCCCACCTCTTTTTTAAAATTCTAGTTATTGTTGTTCTCATACTTTTATATACCACATTTGTAAGTGTTACCAATATTGGGGGAAATAAAGGGCTCCACATGCCATGCAAATCGAGCTATTTACATTTTTATAGTCTTTGCTTACAGTCTCTGTTGTCCTCTCCTCTCTGATCTGTGTAAACAGCCTGCAGTTCAAGTTTCACTAAAGTTTTGTCATGTGACTCTTGCCTCCATGCTCCAGTTGCGCTAAGGGGTGCAGAAATTTATTTTTCAAATTAATTTTCACAAAATTCTGTTGGTGCAAACAGTTTGTTTTAGGTTAAATTTTGATGAGAGAACTATTTTAAGCCTACATTTATTTGTTTTTAACTGACAGTCAGAAAAAAAATGATAGTGTCTGTTTTTACAGTTTATGGCAAAGAAAACATGCTTTTCAAACCCACCGGTGGGTTGTCGGGTTCAGTTAATTATTGAGCTTCAAAACTGCTGCTAGGTGGATTTTTTTTCTGTTTCTTCAGACAGAGTCAGGCTTAGCAGGTTTCCCCCTGTTCCCAGTCTTTAGTTAAACTAACCTGCTGCTGGCTGATATACATATTCAGCAGACAAACATTCGAGTGGTTTCAGTCTTCAATCTGTTAACTACTGTTTTCCTCACCCTGCAGGACACAGCTGCACGGCCTCATAAACTAAAACGAACAGCATCTCTTCAGTGGAACAATGATCCAGAGGAACAGGGTAAGCGTTTCCATCACTGTCATCTTACATAACCGCCAGTCCTCCACCTCCGACCAGCACCACACCTCTCTTCACCCAGCTGACCTGACCTTCTTCTCAAAACAGGGGCAGCAGTCATAGAGCGTAAAAACACAATTGTTATAGTTACCGCTTAAAATGACTGTATATTATATGTAGTCAGGAAGGGAAAACACCTCAGGGATTAACTGGAATTAATTTAACACAGTGATGGAAGGAATTATTCAGATTGTTTACTTAAATAAAGTACAAGTACCTCACTGTGAAAATACTTCACGACAAGTAAAAATCCTGCATTAAAGTGTTACTTATGTAAAAATCAGGTAAATGTAATTTATGTATGTACTCCTTGTGGGGTCATATTTCCCCTATGATTGTTATATTAATATATATTATAGCATTAGATTATTATTACTCATGCATTAATGTAAAGCAGGATTTTACTCGTGTAATTTGTTGAGGTGAAGCACATTTTGAAATAATGTTTTTTTTCTCTATCAATTGATTTCTTGTTTGGTTTGTAAAAAGAGTGAAACTGTTTTGTCCAAACCATAACACTGTTGCTAACACTTTACACTTATTATAAAAAAAAATCTGAACATTTGTGAGGCTGGAACCAATATTTTTACATAAGAAATGCCTCACAATAAAAATATTTTTCAATTATTTCAGTGTTTCCTTGGCAAAAACCTTAATAAGTTAAGTTAGTATTAACTTAAACTATCAGATTTAGTTTTTCCTTCTTCAACTGTTTGGCCTCAGTGTAATGTCTCCAGTCTAGTCTGGCACACTTAATAATGTAATTGAACCAAGTACTTAATAATGGGAACTTCAGGGAAACAATTTTGGATTTCTGGGGGAAAACCCATCCCTGTGGGCTCGACCTTACAAAAGAGGCAAACCCAGTTGTAAATATGAGTCTGAGTGTCACTGTTTCCTTGTG
>CAFUXE010000627.1:522797-533060 GCA_903364295.1 Serranus cabrilla
CAGAATTGTACAGAAAATGTACTTAGTTACATCCCACCACTGCTTACTGTATCATGTTCTGTTTTCTCATTATGTGCATTAACACTTCCTTGTTCCTCCTTTCCCCAGTGTTCTGCATCCCCTCATCTCTCCTCCTCAGACAGTACAGATTCAAATTCACACCCAGTGTTATTCTCCTCTCCCTGTGCTGTTGCTGCCTCTCTCTCTTTCTCTCTCTCTCTGTCTCTCTGCCTCTCTTTGTTCCTCCCATTCACTGCACGCTTCACTCGCAGATTTTCAAAGAGCAACTGCATACACGTGTGGTGCTCGTTGCCGTGGAAATCTGGACGGACAAGGATCAGATCCCTGTCAGCGTGAGGCCGCTGGAGATGCTGCGGGATTTCGCCAAGTACCGGCAGCAGAGCATCAAGCACCACGCGGACGCCGTGCACCTCTTCTCGTAAGCTCTTCATGCAAACACCAGCCTGCATCTTCTTTATTTAGCAAAGATTCAAGCCCTATTTGCAATATTCAGGTTTTACTTAAAGTTTCCAGCATTTCCTTGGATTTTTTCTGCAATATTTAAAAATTTGTATGAAACACATGGATGCTAACTCACTATAAAACAGTTTCCATTTATTGTTTTTTTCTGAGACAGAACCTGTATTTTGTTTGAATATTCAAATGCAAGCATGCACAGCAGAATACTCTGACTAAATGGTGTTAATACAAACAATCACACCTCAAAGTGTGTAGGCTGCAGTGCTGCATAAAATAGCCAAAAATCTTAGTTTGATATAATTTCGGTCTCGCTTGATCCACGCTTTGACTTTGTTCTCATGATACTCTCTCTGTATGTAAGGAAAAAAAACAGCACGTTATGTAAAGTATTGGATCTGGACGTTTTCACTGATCTAATCCTCTGTGATGTTTTATCTGTCATCTGGTGTTCATGTCTGCCTCTTTGTCTTCCGTCGCTCTCGCAGAAATGTGACCTTCCACTACCGCAGGAGCAGCGCGGCGTACTTCGGAGGCATGTGTTCTGTGAGCCGCGGCGTCGGGGTCAATGAGGTCAGATCTGCTGTCTAACACTGATCATCACTCTGTATGACACAGAGGGAAAGACAATAATCTGTGCTCTCTGCTGTGTCCGCAGTACGGCACCACCTGGTCCATGGCGGGGTCTCTGTCCCAGAGCCTGGCTCAGAACCTGGGCATCCAGTGGGACCCGGCATCCAAGAGAAGTATACATGACGCACACATTATTATCTCAGATAGTATCAGAGAAATAAGGGAGAGCATGCTGTTCAGAGGCAAAATCACAACATTCAGATTATTCAGATCACAAAAAACATTATTTTACCTTTTACCTGTGGTTGTATTTAGCCATGCAGATGTAGTTTTATTATTAGTTATTTTAGACAAATGAATTGAATTTGCTGAGATTTTGAATATTTATTTTCCAATTTGGAAGTTTTTGTGGAGTAAAATAGTTCCTAATAAAACTGTCCAATGAGAAGATACATGGCGTTTTTGTTTGCTTTGAGCATCAGAAATTCAATTACCCTCCATTGCTTTGGCACGATAGCTTAAATCTTACAACTTTAGAAAGTAAACAAAAGTTTTGGCGAGGCTAGATACTGCTGGGCATCAGTACAATAGTAGCTAATTTTTGTGCCGTCTGTCATTTCCTGTAAGTGCTTTAATGGACTGAATGTTTTGTAATCTATATGTAAAAAAGTGTAGTTTTTTATGTGCTATTGCACGCAAAGTGCTCCAGGTCAATAATGCACCATTTACATTTTTTTTTAGCTATACCCATTAGCTACTTCAACCCAAAATAGGGTCCAGTTTGAAACTTTTCACTAAAGTTTCCCTTTAAAGCAAGAGATATCACCTATGAAACAAAAAGATGCCTTTCGATGGGAACAAACTGTCTCTTGTCAACTCTTATCCGTGCCAGAAGTGACAGACGGAGAGTCAGATGCTCTGACTGTGTCAGAAAAAAGTGGTTCAAAAGTAGATTTAGTTTTAGTCAGGCTCGAGAAGGATGATTTATGCCATTAGTTTTAAGATCACAGCGCCTAACGAGGCGAAGTCAGAGCCGAACAGCTGCCATGTTTGAAGCTCAACCATCATAGAAATGATATTTATGGTCCTAAAACTGGACGAACTTCAGAAGAGACTGTGCATGCGAGTGAAAAATAAAATGATTAAGCTGAAAGCTTCAGAGATCAGGTGTAAAATTTGCCGATTAATGCAGATTCTGATGCAGAAATATAATCATGGTCACATATTTAATTTGAATATTTGTCTCTTTCTTTCTGTACATCTCTCTCACTGTCTGTTTCTGTTGTTTCTTTGTCCTCTCCGTCTCGTCTGCAGAGGAATGTGGTTGTGTTGACACGTGGACGGGCTGCATAATGGAGGACACTGGGTAATGTGCAGCATGGCCCTGACACACACATGATCACACAGGGATGAAACTGGGTCCATTGAATTCACAAAAGTCTCAGCTTTCCAGTGATACACAATTTAAATATTCAAACTCAGTAGGCTCAAACAACACATTTGTCCTAGAGATATATGATATTACCGGCCGATATCGGTATATATATTTTTATTTATTAATTTTTTCAAATAGTCAGCCATTGACTGACATTGAAGAGTAGTGATGTCCTTTAATCTGTTTATTTCATTCTTTATTTTCTCAGTTATCATTTATAGAATTGGCTGACAATGTAATACATTGTTTGTATAAAAATGTGTAACATTGTTTAATATTATGTATTAAAGACGAGCTGCATGTTTTTGCCCCACACTGCATTACATCAGCATACAGTCAATGGGAGACTTGTGGGTACGCATGGAACCCATTTTCATTCAGATATCTTGAGGTCAGAGGTCAAGGGACCCCTTTTCTCACCCCCAACAACTTAGCATGGTTGCCATCAATGTGTTAAGACTAGTTTCATACGACGCCAACAGCTTCACACACTTCTTCTAGAGGGTTAATTTTTTTTGTTCACACACCTACTGTTTTTGTTTGTGTCTGCTCCCGTTGTGATTTTGTTTCTCATTTCCTGGGCTTTGGGGAATGTCATTTTTCATGAGACAGGGTAAACTCACGGCACCCGAGAGTTTATTTAACCGTGCTTCCACCCTCATTGGTCGACACTTACAGTTCTTGTTAATTATCACCCCGTATCCTCTCTCCTCAGGGTGCAACACCCACGGAGATTCTCCAAATGCAGCATCTCTGACTACAAGGAGTTCCTCCTGAAAGGCGGAGGCTCGTGTCTGTTTAACAGGCCCACAAAGGTAAGATGCTCACAACTCTGACCCCGAACTGTCATAAATCCCACTCGTCTGCCCGACCCTTCATACCCTCCTGTCTCCTTCTGTTAGCTGTTCGAGGCGACAGAATGCGGTAATGGATTTGTGGAGGTGGGAGAGGAGTGCGACTGCGGAGCGAGAGCGGTGAGTCTCTTTTCCTGGAGAATGTAAGGTCTGTTTGTTGTGCTCTGTTTGCTCAGGTTCCTCTGTTTGTTTTCAGGAGTGCTACAAGGAATGCTGCAAGAAGTGTTCCCTCGCCAATGGGGCGCACTGCAGTGACGGCCCGTGCTGCAATAACACATGTTTGGTACGAGTTCGATCTTTTTTGGAAAGTTTCACAGCACAAAATATGTATTCATACGTCTAACTTTTCTCTTTTTTTGTTGCCAGTTTTATCCGCGAGGTTACAGTTGTCGCTATGCTGTGAACGACTGTGATATCTCAGAGACCTGCTCTGGAGACTCTGGACAGGTGTTCTTGTGATTTTTAACTGTTAATTCTCTTCATGTTTAAGATAATGTGCATGGTTAAAAAGAAGTGTTTGTGTTTGTGTTTGCAGTGCCCTCCCAATCTTCATAAACAGGATGGTTACCTGTGCCAGGTAAACCAGGTACGCAGAGCGAACATGAGAGGAGAAGTCGTGCATCAGTTGAGCAGTTTGGGAGCAGCTGACTGAGAATTTATTTACCGTCTTGTTTTCTTTCTGTCTCAAGGGCCGCTGCTACAACGGAGAGTGCAAGACCAGAGAAAACCAGTGTAAATACATCTGGGGGTCAAGTAAGATTAATTTTCCTTTGGCTCACATTAGCCGGTATTATTAGAGTATCATCACACACAGACGCTGCATGAACAGAGACTTGCTGTAGCCAGTGCTGTGCAGTTCACGCCTCTCCTCCCCTCAGAGGCCGGAGGCTCCGAGAAGTTCTGCTATGAGAAGCTGAACACGGAGGGCACGGAGAAGGGCAACTGTGGAAGAGATGGAGAAAAATGGATCCAGTGTAGCAAACAGTGAGTATCAAAGGAGGACAAATTCAATTAACCAAGGCATTTCCTCTATACGTGTCAGCACAACAGCAGCACTTTATATTTCTACATAGAGGCAGGGCTTTGGGTTTTTTTTTATAACATGTTGTTTTGAAGCCAACCAAGAGAGGGCAACAGACGGCACACTGTCAACTGCATCCTTTTTATGTTTTTCATGCATTTTAAAAACTTGGCTGCAGTCAAATACTCAAGAAAATACAGCCTGTGCCTTTACCTAATCACTTATAAATACATTCATGATGAATACCAGCGTAACTTTTTAACATAGGGATGGTTTCAACAACAAATTCAATGGCTCACTATGACGAGGCTCAAATCAAAGTAATCACATTTAATACATTCTTCAAAGTGCTTAACAGAGAAATGTAAAAGGCAAGACAAGTTTATTTATACAGCACATTTCAGCAATTCAAGAGTACAAGTGTAAGTCTCGACAAAGGGCAGAAAAACAAATCAAAAGAGGAAGTTTAAAGATGATTCACACAAAACCTCAATAGATGGACTGGCCACAAAATCTTTCAGTAATTTCCCCCCACACACCAAAAAAAAACTGTTGGTTCAAAGGTCAAGGAAAATATTTATTACAAAGATAATTCAAGTTAATACAGGTAAATTATTAGGCTTCAGGGTGGAGAAAAGGCCAAAATAACAAAGAAAACGTTTCTTCCTAAAAAATAAGAAAAAAAAAGAAAAATCTTACTGATAAAAACAAATGACAAGAAACTTACCTCCCTAAGTAACTAAAACAGGAGAAAGGGGGAATAACAAGACTCGCAGTCCACCCTTTCTATTCAAACTGAAGCTATTCAAAAAAACTAATACGAAAGGGTGACGGTTGGAAGACGAGGAGGACGAGGGGAATGCCCGCTGCCTGCTGCTGCCACTAGTTGGCGCCATCTTGGCTGCATTTATAGCAGCTGGTTCCGGCTGCAGCCAATCACAGCAGGGCGTGGAACCTCTCCACCAATCAAACAGCAGCTACGGCACACCCTAATCTGCATACAAAGAAGTTAACCAAAGACAGGGCACACATACACAGCAGTTTTTCACAACTAATGACCACAGTCATAACACTCAACAAGAGAGAGAAAGAAAAATAGAAAATAAAAGTTATATAAAAAATACAATATAATACAATTAAAATAAATACAATTAAATAATTACAACAAAAACTAAATGGTTAAATAACTGTAAAAATTAAAGCAATCATAAATTCATATTCATTTAAGTGACTCAGAATCAGCTGTTGAAAAACATCCACGTGTTTAGAAAGTATTTTTAAAAGTATTGATGGATGAAGGAAGACCTGACAAGTGGGCGATTGTACAGACTTCTCTCTGTTGTGTTTTTCAGTGATGTGTTCTGCGGTTACCTTTTGTGTTCCAACATCGGCCGCAGCCCACGCATCGGCATTATGAAAGGAGAAGTCACCCCTGCCTCCTTCAACCATCAAGGCAGACTGGTAGACTGCAGGTAGACACATGTTTCTACATACCGCCGTCTGCAGTCCATGTGTGAGTTTTGGCTCCTCACCTTCCCTCTGTCCTTATCTTTCTCCTCCTCTCCCTCGCTCCAACCTGTCCTCACAGTGGGGGCCATGTCCTTTTGGATGATGAGACTGATTTAGGCTACGTGGAGGATGGGACTCCCTGTGGGCCGTCAATGATGTGCCTTGACCGCAAGTGTCTGCCCATCCAGTCACTCAACATGAGCACCTGCCCGAGTGGACCTAATGGACAGGTGTGCTCTGCCCATGGGGTGAGTCCACCGTTTACTCTGAGTGATGTCTGTATTATAAATGAGCCTCGCTGGACCATGAAGAGCAAAGTTAAATGAATTAGTCACCTTGTTTTGCCAATGTGTTGACAGAACTTAAAAATTGAGACCTAAGGAGATTTTTTTTTCTCTTTGTCTGTGGACTGATTTCTATGTTAAAGACTTGGTTTTGGATGTAAACGGGCACCCACCACCACAAATAGTCCACAAAAGCACTTAAAAAAGTTTAGTAAAGTCTGTCTGGCCAAACGTAGTCTGACTCACCAGATGTAGTCTGTTGGGAAAAGCCATGAGCCAGCAATTTCAGACAGAATTTTCCTCCCTTTCCAATGTCTCCTGTTTTATTTTTGGCAAGAGCACGGTTGCTGAATCCAGGCTTACGCCAGCCAAGACGATTGTGATTGGTTTAAAGAAATACAAACAAGCCTGATGGTTATCCAGGAATGATTACAGGCCGCAGCCAGACTCCAGTGCTGACATAGTGCTGTTGAGGGAAAACTAGCGTCTCCATCAGCAGGTCATTCACTTCATGGGTCCTTTGTTTAGTTTCAGGGATAAAAAAAAAAGCCCAGACCCGACATTCTACTTATTGGAAGAAAGCTTAGCTTACCTTTATGCTTGCCAGCTAACGTTACAGCAAAAATACTAAATGATAGGATTTGTTAGTGATTTGTTAATTCACCAGCCAACATGATCCAAGATACTGCAGCATATGTAGCATGACGAATGGTGTTGATTGTTGCCAGTAATAAATTATACTATAACTGTAATATAATGAAAAGCTAACGGTTGCTTTTAACAAGGAGCAGTGCAAGGCAGGAGCTGCAACCTTGCTAACTGTAAGTAAAGTTAGCCGGCTAGCTGTCACTTTGCTAACAGCACGCAGCATTAATCTTTACCACACTTTTTCAGTGTGGATGAACAAGGGAAATGGCTGCCCGGATGAATCCCATTGTGTCAGCACCTTTATTTGCAGCTCTTACATTCCCCTCATCAGCTCATCTGTCTCTGTCTATCTGTACAGGTGTGCAACAATGAAGCCACGTGCACCTGCGACACCACCTGGGCGGGGACAGACTGTAGCATGCCTGATCCGCCTAAAGAGCCTGAGACCACTCAGGACGAAGGACCCAAGGGTCGGTTTCCACCTCTTTCAACCTCTGGCGTCTAATAGAATGGATAACACACACATTTACGTGCACTGATTTGATTTAGCCAAGATTCACACTGACTTATAAACTGTTTTTCTACAATATTGCATTTTCATTCCCAGTCACACTGTTAGATCTGAGTCAGCACGCAGTTTCACAGGTGGGTCGTAAGACTTTCCATGTAAAAGGGCAACTGAAGGAGAATATAAATTTGTTTAGTTTCAGCTGCACACCTGATACTTTGACCACAGGGGGGACGGGCGGGAGGAGGTTAAGGGGGAATGGGAAGCGTCACAGAGGGAACCGTGTCACTTCATCCATGACTCTGAGGCAGACGCCTGCTGTTTGTTTTTGACAGGGTGGTAATAATGCTCCTTTTCCCTCTGCACAGTGAGCGTGGCCACTAACAGGCTGATAGGGGCAGTAGCAGGGACCATTCTGGCCCTGGGGGTGATTTTTGGAGGCACAGGGTGGGGAATAGAGTAAGCATCTTTGACCCTTTCACAGCTCTTCCTCTCATAGTGGTGCCTCAGTGTGCGGGCGGTCTCGTGAGCCGGCCTGAGCCCGTGTGTGCGTCCCGGTGGCTTTGTGTTTTCTTGTGTGTTGGTGATGACCATATAATTGTCATGTGATTGGATGTTTTCAGTGTTGTGTGATTGATTGATGGATTCCTCCTCCTCCTCCCTCTCCTCCTCCTCCTCCTCCTCCTCTCCTGCCACTTCCTGTTGTCCCCCATTACGACAAGCCTCTTTCTTCATCCTCCCTCTTCTTCTTCTTCTTCTTCTTCTTCTTCTCGTCCCTTTTCTTTCTCTTATTCTTAGTCGTTATGTGGTTGCTCCTGTGATCCTCTCCTTTCTGGGGCATGTGGGGCATTTAGACGGAAAACAGTCCTGAGAAGTGTCCAGTTAGTGACCTGGCTTGTCAGTCAGTGGTAGGCTGTGTGGTGACTGGGACCCCTAAAAACATTTTCAACTGCTCATACTGCAGACCACATATACATATCACCTGTCAATCTCTGTTTAATCAAACCTTCATAGTGATGGATACCCAGGGTCGAGTCTTCTGCACAACCTTAACAGACAAACCACTGTTACTGTAATCTCTACCTCAACTGACACCAGATAAATGTAAAAGTTCCCAGGAACTCTACCTCATTATCTCCGTGTTACACACTAAAGGGGGCATGCAAATACATTCAGATTCAGTCATTTTACTGTAACAGTACTTATGGTTATGTTTTCTGTTCCATGTGAAATCGTCATTGTATAGTTACATGTTATTTATACAGTAAGTGAGTATAGAAACTCATGTCTTTTTCCCCATAACCCTTTACAGGTCCTAGTGCCACCAATCTAATAATAGGCTCCATCGCCGGAGCCATCCTTGTGGCTGCCATAGTGCTGGGGGGGACTGGATGGGGCTTTAAGTAAGCAACACGCCGCATGCCTCTCCTGCTCTAACTCTAGCATCCCTGCTGCTTCTAGACACCAGGGTTTGAGCTCCTGCTACAGAATATGGACCCCAGGGTGGCCAAAACTCAAACGCATGCCGAACTCATATCTGAACTGCTCGACTTCATCCAGTGTGGTTGTTATTGAGGATAGACGTGTAAAGGGTGATTGGAGAGCTCCATGTGGGGGGCGTCTCTTGATCTGTAGCAGAACCTCAAACTGATTGGACGGGCAGAGCTCAATGCTTCACATGCATGTTTAGTTCTGATAACAGAGGGGAAAGAATACTTTGAATCGCTAAGTAGTAATTAAAAAGGCTTTGGTATGCTTGTATTGATAAGATGAATCTTTATTTCCCCTCTGAAATCCAAAGATAGGCCGCTAACTTATCTCTGTGTAGACAGGAAATGTACTTTATCGTACAGTGGATTAATACGTTTCAATATACCGCTGATTAGCCTGCTGTCTTGAGCAACAGGGGTGTTACACATCTTAATCTAAATAGTGCGGTGGACCTGAGAGCTCAACTCACTGCACATTAAGAAAACACATGCAAACAGACACAACGCAATCAAACGAGGTAACACCTTCACCAACTTGACAACACATGAAAACATACATTTGACGGCACGTACGGCTTTGAGAAAACATCATTTACCAACTTTATGACAAATACAGCATTAGGAAAACATCATCACTAATTTGAAGAAGCATTGAAAAGCACGAAAACATGAATTTAACAATATGTGTGCAACTGTTCACGAGTAATATAGGATTTTATGAATTAAGAGGAAATGTTCATTTTAAAAGCCATTTGCTCAAACCTCTCTGAAGAGTAGATGTATATCAGTTTGTGGGATAAAATCCTGAAAAAGTTAATTAGAGCAATTTAAGAAACTATTTTATTTTTTACTTTTAATTAATTAATTTTTTTATGTAGGTAGACATGTATTGAATGTAAAATTGACTGATTTCTCTATAGTTGATCAGAAATATAAACTTACAAGCGAATCTATGTGGATAGTTGTATATAAACAATGTTTATAGCAAATACGAAACAATAAGAAATTAAATGTACAAATATGTGATGGATAGGAATTAATATGTTAAACTTCATCCTACTTGTTTTCAGACATGTAATTTCAATGTTTTGGGTATTTTTTCATGTAGTTTTTTATTTCTTTTATTTTTGGTATTGTGTTATGTCTTCAATATTATTCTATACATTCAAAAAATTAATAAATTTAGAAAAAACACTGCAAGAATAAACAAACCGAATGGAAACTTTTAGTCACAAATCATTGCAACAACAAGCATGTCATGTGACGGGTCATGTGAGTCACTTTGTCCTCTGGTGAAGATGGTTCTCCGTTGGCTTGCTCTATATCTACATGCATGTGTTTTCTTAATCTGCGGCGCACTGAGCTCTCAGGGCCACCGTAAAATAGGCCGAACAAATAACTGAGAAATACAATCCTGCAGCCACCGAAGCATGCCAGATAGCAAAGCATCATGATCACCAAAAC
>CAFUXE010000627.1:541535-557116 GCA_903364295.1 Serranus cabrilla
ATGTAATAATGTGAGATTACATATTTGTTTGTTAATTTTAATTTAATAAATTAGTGTATTATGGCTGCAAGCTGTCACTCTCTGTCATATTTCTCTGACATCATTTTATGTTTGAATATTACAACCAGCAGCGAATTAAACGTTAAGGTCTCGGCTTTAAATAAATGTGTAAAAATGTTCTCTAGAATAGGGGATCCATCATTAAGGACATTTTGTTTATTTGTGCTTTAAAACAGTCAAGTTAAACAGTAAAGAAAAAATAAGCAACTAACATAAACTATGTAAACAACAATCAGGAACATTTAACAGAATACCTGCCCGTCTTTTAAATCAAACTTCTCTTTTTTTGCAGTGTATCAGTGCAAATGTCTAATTACTTTTGCCACTGACCATTCAAAGTAATAGTAAGTAATTAAAATATAACTGTCATTTTTATTCTTTAAGAATATTTTTACAATATATATAGTTTTTTTTTAATAATATCTTTAATATGACATGCACACTGATGTGATATTAAAGAAATCTAAAAATGTGAAAATGTAATACAAACATTTTTTGAAGATGAAGTTTTCTAGCACGCCGCTGCTGATTGGATGATGATACACGTGACACGCCCAGCCGAGAGAAACGTCACTCACTCACAGCCGTCAAACTCAAACAACTTTTTCGCGGAAACAAGTCGCTTTACACGAAACCGAAGTAAAACAAAATTCAACCGTTTACACATTATGTGTCACACAGATGAGCTAAAGAGCCAATAGGAGCCCCGTGACTCAGTCTCGCGCACGAAACTAGTTCAACTTTCGATTTCTACTTCCTACTTCCTTCGTATTTTGATAGAAACTGCTTCCGAGCTGCAACGTCGTACAAAGAAACCCCAATTAATCATATACAGGCTTATATTTATGAGTGTCGCCTGTAATACTTTTAGTATGTTGAAGTGGACAACAGATATCCAGCTCCGTCAGACCTGCTGAAACTCTCCAAACAGGTAACAGAAATACAAACATCCCGTCGAATCGAGCTAAAATAATCAAACTTTTTGTATGGATTGTGACTGTAAATGTCTACATATTCACGTGAAGGAATGTGAGGATTTTGTAGTTATGCTACTGTTCGAGATTAGTCACTTCCTGTTGGCGTTAAAGACAATTTGCTTCTCTAATTTATTAACATGCTCTCTCTCTCACACACACATGTACACACCAGTCTACCTTTGGTTTATTAACTAAAGGCTTAAACAGCTTTTTATCCGTGGTTTATGCTGGCATGATGAAGCACGCACTGTCTACTGTCAGGCCACTTTAACTTTTATTTTTTATTTATTTTTGTTTTGGTCTCCTGTAGTCTGTGTAGAACTTTGTTTAATTAAGAGCTTTGCTAATATTACTAATCCTGCTACTACTGACTGAATCTGTCTTGTATCTCTTTTTTTTTTTTTAGCACATAAGATGGATTTCCAGAAGCTCCTGCTGGATGCAGGGAGAGCCCTGGGTCAGGATGAGATGAAAGCTTTAGTGTTTCTTTGCACCGACCTATTGAGTCGAAACCTTTCCTCAGTGGAGACGGCCAGTGACCTCTTCTCTCTGCTGGCGGACCAGGACCACCTCTCTGCTGAGCAACCACAGCTGCTGACTGAGCTGCTCCTCATCATCCAACAAACCCGTCTGATCCGAGAACTCCGGCTCACACCACATATCACCAGGAACCTCATTTCTCCCTACAGGTGGACTACCTATGTTTCCTGCTTTTAAATTGCAGAAAATACTTCATAATGCATTGTTAAGTAGCGATTCAGTGATATCGATACAAAGTGAAAATATTGAGACATAGCATCTTTAAGATAGGCTTTTATTTTGAAATTCCCACTTTGTATTTATTGTTTTTTATTAAATTATATAAAGAATTTAGGAGAACTAAGAGAAATAATGTATTACATAAAGAATAGATTCATTTTAAATGTGTAGAAGACAATTATCATATATTATATTATTATTTAATCAAATTTCTATTGTGGCAGGCTCTATGATATCAGCAAATATCATATTATTGTCCAAAGATTCGATATAATACTGTATCGTCCATCCTAATTGCTAAATATATCCAATCCTCAAAATAGTGACATTGTGACCTTTGTCCAGTCAAGCACCAGGCTTCTTTTAACCACAGTTAAACCTGATTTTAATCATGTCTCTGTCATGTCAGGAAGCTGCTGTACAACCTGTCAGAGGACATCACTGATGCTGACTTGAGTGATATAAAGTTCCTGTTGACTAAAAGCCTTCCACGAAGAAAACTGGAGGAAAAGGTTGAGTGTCTGTGTTTGAAATGAGTCAGATCACGTTCAGCCATAGTGATAAACGTATGAATCACATTTTATAAATACAACTAGTTCATAACATCCTAAATGAGCGTATGTGAATTATATTTGACGTGCGTCTCATTTTAAATGATGCCTCTGTTTTAAAGCATGCATCATGTTGCCTTATGGTAATATAAAGAGTAATCTGCTTCACCTTTCAGTCCACACTGGACGTCTTCTTGGAGATGGAGCACATGGACCTCATCAGTGACACTAATATAACTTTACTGGAGAACATATTGAGCTCAGTCTGTCCCGTGTTGAGAGGGAGGATCACCCAGTTTACATCACAGCAGGGTAAGAAAAATCCACTTGTAACAATAACTGTTGGAACAAGGAACAACTTTACTGGTTATATTATCCAGTAGGGGGCACTCCTTAGCCTGGTGACCTGCACCTCTGGGTCCGGAGGGGCTCCATGGTTAAAGGAAAACTTTTTAAAATCAATTACTCAAAGAACCCAAAACTGGAGAAAAGTCTTGATGAATTGGACCAATTTAAACAACAGTTAAACCGTATGGAAGTCTCATACATATGCATTTACTTTCAAATCTTTCTATTTTAAACACAAACAAGCCAGACCGTGGATAGCCTTATAGATAATTTATACATTTTTATATTTTATAATTTTGTCCTTCAACATGTACAAGCACATACACACACACACTCTCTCACTCACACAGGTGAAGACCAACGAGGCATAAAGTTCATATTTGCTTCAATCAGCTTGTAATATTTGCTGATTAATCTGCCTGTAAATCACGTTGCTGTTGTTTCTTGTGTCTTTTTCGACCACAGTAACTCCCACCAGCTCTACAGTTCAAGAAATAGGACGCCCGAGGTCTATATCAAACCCGGTACGTCTTCTGACATCTACCATCATAATATCACCACATTTCTTTAGTGTCAGTGTTAACAACACTATTCTTTCTGCAGCAACCATCTGTTTATCTCTGTTGTTCATCATCAGGTTCCTCAGTCTTTAGATCCTGAGAGGACTGGCTCACTGGAAAGACCAGGTAAAAGACCTTTTAAGATGACGTTGGCTCACGACTTTATGGTGTAATTGAATTTCTAATAGTTGGATAAATTAAACATAATGTGCTTTGGTTTTGTGATAACAATCGCCCTGTAAGATTTGGTATGAATCTGTTTTTTAAAATAACCAATATCTTAATTTAAAGAATAAAACATGGCTGATGACAAACATCAGTCCATCCATCCATACTGTAGACATTGTAATTCTTCTCCTACTCTCACACATGTATCTAATATAACACTACAGAAATGCTCCATTGCACTCACACTAAAAGTATGTTATATTTTTAACAACTTTTTGAGAATTTTAATCCTAATTACCTTTTTCCATCTCAGAAGAATTACAACCATCGGCCGAGGTGAGAATCTCTCATTCAAATTTGTCAATTTCTATGACAAATAAATTGTGACATTCTTAATGATGCTTTTCCTTTCCTGTCCCACACAGACTTCAATGTGCATCTCCATGGGTGAGTCCTGCTTTGTCACTAACTAAAACCTTCAGGTGCCGGGCAGCGGGTGGATTAAATCTAAATCCTCTTGTATCACTTGTGTAGATGTGCCAAACGTGCGTCCGGGTGCAGATGAACACGAGGGTCTCTCACATGCAATGTGTGGTTTGAGCACTGATACAACCATCGCTACAAGTAACTGTGAGTAGTTTCCTTGTTTAAACTTTGGTGAAACTTCTTGTCAGACCATTTCATTATTCAAATATAATCTTTGTTGTGAAAATATTTACTGCCCTTCCAAACATGCGATCTTCTGTCCACAGTGAGGATTGATGCTTCTGAATTTCAGACTATAAACACAAACAATGAGGTATTCATTCTTTTACTAGTACATGTGCTCAGATACGCACTAATGACTAAAATGATTGTTTGAACAGAAGTGCAAGTACTACACTGAATCTCAAATTCTTACTGATTTAGGTTTTGAGATCATATCCCATGACTGCAGCAAAGAGAGGTTTCTGCCTGATAATAAACAACTATGACTTCACCAATTCCATTATAAGTCTCAAGAACCGTAAGGGGACCACAATGGATGAAGGTAAGCTGAAGTGCAATTCATTACAGTGCAGTCTGTATTCAGGCATGATGCTGCATTTACATTGAACTGTGTGTGTTTCAGTTTGTCTGCACAAAGTGTTTCGGTGGCTCGGCTTTGAGGTAGAGGTGAAGAGTGACTGTACGAGGGAGGAGATGCTGTCAGCGATGCAGGACCTGGGCAGAAGGGACCACAGTCAGATGGACTGTCTCGTGTGCTGCGTTCTCAGCCACGGCATCGAGGGAGGTGTGCACGGCGTGGACGGCCGCACCGTCACAATAAAGGAGCTGATCGAGCCTGTCAATGGAAGAAAGTGCCTCTCGCTGGCAGGAAAACCCAAGCTGTTTTTCATCCAGGCCTGCCAGGGCACCAGCGAGCAGAGGCCGGTGTTCGTGGAGGCCGACGGGCCCGTTTGCAGCGATGCTGTTTCTCCGTCCATCCCGTCTTCTGCAGACTTCCTGCTGGGAATGGCCACCGTTCCTTTTTTCGTCTCTTTCCGAGAGAGGACAAACGGCACGTGGTTCATTCAGTCATTGTGCCAAAGCCTTGTCCAGATGGTGCCATGGTTAGTGAAACAAAATGTAATATATTGTTGTATTATGTGATTTTTTTTCCCACTAGTATCACAAGTATTGTGTTTATAATCAGACCCTGAATGTTCCGTTTTATGCTACTTTATACTTCTATACAAACACATTACATTTAAAATTAGCTTCACCTCAACCAACCACAAAATTAACACTTAAATATTAATACATCAATAATAATAATAATCCAATAACACTGATCGGGGCCATTCAGCGTAATGAGTACATCTATTTTAATACTTAAGTCCTTGGTTTTTTTTTTGAAAGGCGCTATATGAATTTGAAAGGTGCTATATTATTATTATTATCATTGTTATTATTATTCATTTAGTCAATTTTGTTGATTGCTTCCATACTTTCCATACCTACTTACTAAATATTTTTAATTGATCCAAACCAATTATTCACACAGTAAATTGTTGTCTCAATGTCCATTTTTGTTTACATTAAATAATTTAAAATTACGTTCATGTACCTTCACAGATATAAAGCAGATGATATACAGGATATATTATTTAAAAGAAAAAGCTGAACAATTTTTAAATAAAACAATATAAACAAGTAAATCAAATACAATTTGACAGGTAAAATAACTGTGTAAATAAATCTAAATCTGGAATAGGAGCAAACATGTAGATAAGGCCTTCCATACTATATAGTACTTACATTACATTTTTAAAAACACAGTATTTTTATTGCGTGTTTCCACTTTAACTTGGACTAAATTACTTGTTCCACCTCTGACTTTAGTAAATTCTTGGATTTGTTTGAAACTGTAGAAAAAATGTTCAGGTGTTTTCTTAATTCATAGTATCTTTTCTTTTTCTTCTTCTAGCGGTTATGATCTTGTGTCTATCCTGACAAAAGTGAACGCAGATGTTAGCGAGAAGACTGATTCCACCGGTCTGAAAAAACAGATGCCTCAACCAGCCTTCTCACTCAGGAAGAAAGTCATCTTCCCAAACCCTGGAGCCCCGCCTCCCAGCCTGTTGCCTGACGACAATCATTTGCTGCCTGTTTGACCGACTCGCTCCTCAGATTGTCCCTTTTGTCTCACCTTTAAATCTGCTGGTATTTTGGTACAAAGCTTCATCCAAGTTGATCAAAAGCTCAGGAACAGCTTGTAAGTGGACTTTCAGTTGATTAAATAGATGAATTTGTCACAAAATTTTTATTTTTATACCTGATTTATACCTGACACAGTACACACACAATTACCCCACTGGAAACACTGAATAGAAATATTATAAATAAATGTTAAATTGCTGGTAAATTCAACTTTAGTTCCTAGTTATTTAACCGGTAACAAACTATGAAATGATTATTACTGTAGTTCTTTCTCACCACAATATTTTTTTATATTAATTCATATTCAATTATATTATTTTCAATTTATATTTAATATTTTATTTTCCTTTCAAACATTTTATATACTACATCCAGTATTTAAGAATTGTTTGTGAATCATCTATACATTTTATTTATATGGATATTATAAAGTTGCATCTGATGATTACAATACTTTATGTGGTTAATTTGTGCTTTTTAAAGCATCTATGAACAATATTTAGGTAAGTCATGCTTGTCAAAATGTAATAACTAAACATTATTTGCATGGCTTTTATAAAGTTTAAACTAAAATGCTTATAGCTGAGGATAATTGAGTTTGCTGCATTCTGTTTTTGTTTACATCTTACACTGCACCACACCTTTTTGTAATTGTAGTTGTATTATAATCATCAGTTACAACTTTATAACAGCCAACCAAATCATGTTTATAGATGGTTTACAAATAATTTGATAAGTAGGAACAGATACGTAATATATAATCAATGTAATGTTTAATGTGTGTTACAATAAATTAAAATAACAAATTCAGGCATTATTAATAATCTATTTTATCTATTATCATTTCATTGTCAACAGTAAATTAATCAGTAACTTAAGTTTACTTGACTATCAATTAACATTTATTAATGAATATTATTATTAAGTGTTACCTTCACCTTCCTTCCACTTTTTAAATATGTTTAATGTTGAACTTTTATGAAGCGTTTGAGTTAATCATGCACATCAACTCAGAAGTAACATCCAGTTCTTGAAACTAATATGCAGTGAACATCTGTTGATTTTCCTGGAGTTCTTGTTGTTAGCACAAGCAAAGTGTTGGCAATACCAAGTAGGGCTGTTTAAGATATGTGACTAAATGTTATGTAATGTTGCCTTTTCTGTTTGTGCCGAAGACGTGTGATTGTATTGTTACCATTGTCAGTCTTGCATTCATACATCAGAAATATTTGAAACCTCTTCGTACTACAAACAGCAGCAATTTTCCAATAGTGAAGCAATAAATTTGATACACATTACGACTGCAAAAAAAATGGATTTGTATTCATTGTGGTTGTTTGTATTTATGTAACTTGACCCTTTCAAAGTTATTATGTTAAGGCCTATTACATTGTTACCAATAATAATAAGTGCAGCTTTTCTAAAGTTGAAAATGTGAAATAAATGAATGAAATAGTGCTGAAACAATAAATTGATTAGTAGTCACTCAACTGAAGTCAATCTCCACCAGTCAAACAAAAATACCAAAATTTTCACAATATTCTAACATTTTATTTACAAAATGTATGATTAATGATGATTATTAATTGAAATTAAATATTTTTTTTAAACATGGGTAAATAACTAACAGATTTTTTTAAAAACATATATACATACCTCTATAGTACTTGAATAGCCACACATTTCCTGAAGGTAAACACAGAGATTTCCATAAGCCATTGCCCAATACATGGGCTAATTTCTATGTATTGCTATAAATTACTTATGAAAGGCGAATTGTCAACAAAGATCTAATGCCTGTATTTTATGTTATAACCAGCTGCCCCTTATTCTGAATACATGATATCCTGCCATGAAAGTAACCAGCGTCTTTGAGATTACATGTAACATCCTGTGAACAGCAAAATGTCTTTTTGATACTTCCAGTAAGCAGAGAGTATCATTATGATTAGGATAGTTGTAAAGGAGTGCTAGTATTAAAGTTATTGTGGAGAATCAACAGAAAGCTGCATTGCTAAGTCTTAATACCTTTCATCATTATGTATAAATAGTTTTTTGGAGTAAATTTGCAGAGATATAAAGCTTGTAACTGTAAGGCAGACACTTGACCCGCAGCACCAGCAGGGGGCGGTACACACGTCATCTCCACCCGACAACAGCGTCACTTGACCCGGATGTTGATAAGACGGTAAATTCGGTAATTTCCCCGGCCAAGATACAATGAAGAATTGTTAGCATTTTCAGGCCACTTCATATTCTTCATAATAAACTAAATTAAATGCCCAGAAATACATCTGAGTGTTTCTGCATTCACCTGCAACAGAGTCTTTAAATCAGCCCGCAAACAAAACGACAGGGAATTGTAAACATGTCTCAAGAAGGATTTCAACCACCAGCAGTGAAAACCAGCGCAGACACGAGGTTTGTTCAATTATTACTAATATTAACGTGTTTAATGTTTGATGAAATGAAAGACAACATGTTGACAGTATTGCACGGGTTCTGTTAATGCTAAGGTGTTAAGAAATAGTAATGCCCCGTAGATAGACTTCTATGGTAACGTAAACGCTGTAAAGTTTCTCAAGTAGGTCACAGTTGAACGTTAAGTTACAAATTAAACTCCACGTAAAATTCAGAGAACTGAAACTAATAAAATATCGTAATCATGACCGATGCTTTAGCAAGAAGAGTTAACGTTATCTGTATTTTGAGAGGTCTTATGGTCATAGTTCGCTGGTTAACGTTAGCTAGCGTTACTGATCCATCTACTGTACTTGGTTTCAGTGCTGCTGTGTTTCACGGTCCACCAAAAAGCAGCCTTAATTAAGTTTTAATTCTGATATTTAACAAAAGCATCGATGTTTATTAAAGTAATCACCCAGAGACTCTGTTTGCATCAGGGTAATGTACTTTTAATTGACTGGTAGTAGCTAACTGCGTCAGCGTCAGTTAGCTACCGTTACCCCGATTAGCTCATCTGGCTAATGTACGGTACAGTGCTATAGTTTTAATGAAAAAATAGCCAATTTGTGTTGTAACGTTATTGGTATTTCCAGAGTTAAATATGTAGATGAATGGGCCACACAAATAGTTAAATAATGCTCATGGTTAAGCAGAATATTAAAAGACATACAGCGTTAAGGTTAGCTATGTTGTTAGCTAGCTAACAGTTGTAGTTGTCACTGGCTGAGAGCATCAACACATTTTCAAACAAAAACACTTTCTGAATATTTAAAAATAAACACATTTGTTTGGTGTAGAACAGTATGATTAATGTATGACATATTATACACTGTGCTTTTGATAATTAGTAAACTCTTAACGTTATTTCAGCTCCAACCCACACTTCACTGCATTTGATCTATGTACTTCTTTTGCATGGTTGGTTTTTTACTCTTATTCCTCTGTATTTCTAATATTAACTAGTTTTGATGTCTGAATATGATTGAAAACAGTCACTATATGTGTAGATTTGTTGTTAATCCTCCCTTCAAGTTGTTTATGAAAAAAAAACAGTGGTAAACAAGTGGTTGACTGAGCAGATTCCAAGTGAGTGAATGTGAGCAGGGTTTTTTTTTATTTTTTATAATTGTTTGTTTTTATTTCAGTATTACTTCTAGATTGTAAAACCTCATTTAAGGTCCAGTGTCCACAGTGCAGCAACCACACACAGACCCCAATTAAACAGCGGCTTTATATGTGCATGAGGGCTGGGCAGAAGCACTGTTGTGGTTAGTAAAGTGTGTGGCTCACATTTCATATATCGTGTTGAATGTTACACTGCTAAAAAAAAACAAAAAACGAATTTGTAATACATATGTGTGAAGTGGAAAACTGAGAATGATAATGCCATTATTTAGAAAAAAACTGGTTGTACTAAACTGTATATATTTAAAGATGTGTCAAATTAAATTCATTATTATTTATTAATAATTCATTATTCATTCACTGAGTGTTTACTGGCAATAAAGTGATGCTTTTCGAGGATATGGGATAATTAGATGGTAATGTCACATGTGATCAGTGGCTCTGACTTCAGTGCTGTTGAAGTATCATGTTAGCAGGCAGCAGTTTTTTTCAGTGAGCGTTACCAATGCATTAAACCAATCCTGTTTTGATGTATACTGCAGCAAACTAATGGCAACCACCCGTTCAATGTGGTTAACCATTTGTGGATGCTTGTTCAACGCAGCTTGGATACACAAGACTCGCAGAGGACCAACCCTGCAAAGACTCCCATACAGATCCTGCATGAATATGGCACCAAAACTGGCAACTTCCCCGTGTATGTGATGGAGAAGGCAGAAGGCGAGGCTCACCAGCCCAGCTTTGTCTTCAGCGTGAAAATCGGAGACGTTAACTGCACGGGTAGGTTACAGTCCCACCTGCTGTGATGATGGCTGCCTGTCAGTGGATGAAGCCTTTTTATTTGAGATGAAAATCACACACTGGTAATTCAGAAAGAACAGTCCAGCCTGCACCGTGTTATTTCTAACTTCTGCTTGTTGTCAGTTGTGACTGTTGTGGCGGTATTCTCTGAAACGTCTCCTCTGTGTGCCTTGTTATGTTTAAATTATGTATTTCACTTCAGGGATAGAACAGTACAGGTCCAGAGAAGAGGATGAGAGGCATTTGCAAAGCTTTCAGTGTTGAGGTGATGAGAGATTCCAGTCTTTATGTTTGACAACTTCAAACAGCAATATGCTCTTAAACAGGGACAGATTTTCTATAATCCCTTTCCAGTAAGATCCAGGGTTAATTTTTATTTTCTTGAAAATGAGACGGCATATTTATTTTTTAGCCGTATGTTTCATAATCTGTAGTGATGTGTGTTGATGCATGTCTGATTGTATTTTGTTTCAGGTCAGGGTCCGAGTAAAAAGGCTGCTAAACACCAGGCTGCAGAGGCTGCCTTGAATATTCTACAGATAGGTGCAGGAACAGTGTGAGTAGAGCGGAAACTGTTATTGAAATAAAAATATAGGAAGTTTTAAAGAAAATTCTCAAATGTAAATATTTGTCTTCAATGAGAATGACTGAATTTATACAGCTTTATTTTTTTTTTTACTTAGAGTTAGATTTAACAATTTGAATATTTTAGCTTGGGCTTTGGTAAATGATATTTGTTATTTTGTTTGTTTATTTTTTTACAACTTTTTGAGATAATTTTTTTTAGCAATGCATTGTTGCAGTACATACTGTACATGAAACAGCTTGACTGACAGCCTGCAGTGAGTGTTGGGCTGTTGCAGCTGTAGTAACTGCTTTGATGTAATTCCCAACAGGAACGTTCCTGTGAAGTCTGAGAGTAACGGCGTTGTAGCAGAAACAAACAACCATCCAAACTCAGTAGGGATATTGCAGGTGTGTAAATTACGGTGCTGCTGTTTAGTTTTTGCTGAGTGTATCTGTCATTGTTTATTTTGTGTATATTTATTTGAAGATTTTCAGATGGAAGAATAAAAAAAAAACACAAGCACAGAAAGCTTGATAATTTTCTTTACTTGCAGAGATTTAAAATTGTGGAATTGTGTAATTAAAGCAAAAGCAGTGTGGCATTCATTATATGCACAATACGTATTTTAAGTCCATAATCAATAACTTTTTTCTCCTATTTTTTATTACAGGAGTTGGCGTTGCAGAGAGGTTGGCGTCTTCCTGAATACACAGTTTTAATGGAGGCTGGTCCGCCACACAAGAGAGAATTCACTGTTACTTGTCGAATGGAGTCCCTGTCAGAGAAAGGTATAGCTGTTATTGATACTTGTGCAAAAGCTTTTAGACTGATAAAAGTTTTGTGTTGTTGTTCATTAATCGCTAAACTCTCATGTTGTTCACAGCTATAGGAAATTCAAAAAAGGCAGCAAAAAAGGCAGCTGCAGAGAAAATGGTGTCAAAGCTTCAAAGTCTGTCTGGCTGCTCTGAAATCACATGGGTACGTCAAATATTTCTCCCCTGGCAGCAGCTGCAGCATTTCTTAGTACATTTTCTTGTAGTTAAAAGTCTGAAAATGAATGGATTTTTTTTATGTTTAAATTTCCAGACTCCTAAACCAAGCGTCCGATTTGAGAACTTAAGGAACTCATCAGCAGAGAGCATATCTTTACTGAGGAGAAACCCGCTGAGTATTCCCAACACCGATTATATTCAGATGATGTTGGAGCTGTCCAAGGAGCAGGGCTTCGAGGTCACATACTTCGACATTGGTAAGACAACACACACTTGCTTGGGGTTGCTAAGATACACCACTGTTCCAGTACTGATTATAGATCTACTAAGAAAAGAAAACCCAGATAAAATTAGTTATTTCCTGGAAAACAAAACAGACGTGAGGAATTAATCAAACCACATATAAACACTCTAACAGATGTCTTTAAATAGTTTTAAAAGGCTGCTGGTACAGTAAGTGTGTCTTTTTCAGTATTGGGCTGATATTATAGGACTCATGGTAACTACAGCTGTGGAAAAAATATATTCAGATCGGCTTTCTATTTTTTTCCAAATAACCCAAGATGCACTTGGAATAGAGAAAAGAATAAACAAGTTGTAATTAGGGGTCCAAGCCTGAGGGGGCCGCTTTGATTTTTATTTTTTATTATTCTTCCTTACGAAAAACCCATAGTGCAGCCTAAACCGTAAACGCCATAATATAGGCCTCCACAGGGCTGGTACAGACTGCTGCACTGACAGCAGGCAACAAAACTGACACGTGTCCAACAGAAGGTGGCGCTATAATAGAGGTGAAAGCCTTTTGGCCCATATCTCCTACATACTATGTTGTAAATTACAAATTCCAAGATACAAGTGTTTACTGTGTTCAGCTGAATATCTGGACATAGGCCACGCCCACTTAAAATATTTTTGGGAAAAATCGCGAAAAAAGCTCAATTTTCTTTTTCACATTCCTTCGAGGCTCAAACTCCGATCTGCATGAAATTTGATAGATAGGATCTGTGGTACCCCATGACTAAGTGGTATAAAAAACATTTTTGATAAATGAACAGAGTATAATAAGAACATTTTGAGCATTTCAGGGCATTTTAAAATGTTATGACTTTTTCAAGAAAATTTTTCGACATGCTATATGTATGTATGACATGTATGACTTATGAAGTTTTGGTCATCTCATAAAATGGTGTTTTTCTGACATTTCTGGCCATATCATGCTGTAATATGTATCAACAGACCAAGTTAGACAATTTTAAGCATTTTTAGGTATCTTCAAATTTGACACACTTTGTCAAAAATCGCCATACTATAGTATGACTTTTTTTCAAGTTTTGACATTCCATAAAATGGTGATTTTCTGTCATTTCTGCACAAACTACACTACTACATGTATTAACAGACTATAATAAGAACATTTTGAGCATTTCAGGGCATTTAAAAATGTTATGACTTTTTCATGAAAATTTTGGACATGCTGTATGACTTTTTTTTCTTCAAGTTTTTGGACAACATATTTTAACTATAATTAATAAATAAAAATCAGGTTTTGGAACATCCTCAATGATGGCACATCTCAGGCTCCATTTCTGGGCTCACAAATGTGAAAGAACACTGTATTATTCATTTTTGCAGGTTGTGTCACATTTTAAAGTCTGTCGTTGTGTTTTACAGATGAGCTGACTGTTAATGGCCAGTACCAGTGCCTGGCAGAGCTGTCCACCTCCCCAGTCACCGTGTGTCACGGCACCGGCATCTCCTGCAGCAACGCTCACAACGACGCCGCACACAGCGCCCTCCAGTACATCAAGATCATGGCCTCCACCAAGTAAACCCACCGCAGTCAACATCCACCTCACCTGTAACGTCTCATAGATCATGATGAGGCTGTAGAATATTCTTCCCTCTAGTCTTCCCGCTCATGGACTATATAAGGTCAAGTTATATTTTTATAATTGTGTATCACAAAGCAGATCATGAAACAAAATAACTCAACAAAAACAGATTTGAATCAGGCAGTATTTGTGAAGAGGCCAACTTTGTCAATGTTATCAAATATAAATTAAATGTCTTCGGGTTAGTAGAGTACCGTCATATTTTACTTGAGATGACCATCATATTGTATTTATGCAAATGTACATGTAAATTAAGTTAGAACAGTAACTATGAAAAAGCACTTCCTCCTCTCCTTTTTACATGTTTAGTATAAGTAGTATTTATACACGTTGTTTGTTGTTTTAGTGGAACATTTTTGCCTCATTTTTTAGTCGGGATGAAAATGTTTTTAAGTTGCGGTTGTCTTGTTATTATCATTATTTTGTTTTCAATTTTCCCCCTGTAGCAATTTATTGAGCTGTGCTGAGCCAATAGAAGATCTTTAACATTACATTTGCCTTACTGTTAAATTATAAAATGAAAAGATTATTTTGACCTTTCATATTTAAAAGAATTCTCTGCATTTTCCATCTACAGATGGGTCAAAATATTCAACTCTTCCATCTGTCAGTATGCAATCTACAGTGCAACCCCTGCTGTCTGTATCTGATTGACTCTCAAAATAGATAAAAACATGTTTCTCCATATTCCCACCCTGCTGGGTTTTTGCAGTGTGCCTCATAGTACCTTGTTAATGAATTAACTGACTGCTGTCCTCTGTTGTATGAACAGATATCTGATGGAGAGCAACAATGTGTGTATGACTCCAGAAAATAAACCCAAACACTAAATGTGAACGAGTGTCTGTTTCTGTTGCTGGTCGTGTGAATAGATTGATGTTGCACCTTCAGTAGCTGCGCGCAGCGTTATTGAATGAAGCGTCTCTCGTGGGAGCTGACCACTTGACGGCCATCAATTTATGAGGCTGCTCGTCCAGCTGTATTAGTACAAAGGCAATTACAGCAGGGCCTGTACGCCGGAGCAATCATTCACTTTTGATTTGTGTGGTTTAATAACTAAGAGACAAGAAGGCGCACGTTAGTCGATTGTACAAAGGGATGTAATTGATGTTTACTGACCTCTCCGGTCTGAGGTGCCCTCACAGGCCTTTCAGATAAACTCACGTCCCCCTTCATCAATAGTCTCGTTTCACAGCAGCAGATTTTATATTTGATAGAGGACTAAACCATTAGGCATTAACCAAAAAAATAAGCAGAAAGCAGAGTTTTACATGACAGACAACCATAACTTGTATCATAGTATTTGGGTGTTTTTATGGCTTTGTCTTTTCCATATAAACCATACACTCCCCTTCTGTTGAGTTTTACAGTTTTATTAGAACAAGCACTATGTAGCAGCAGTGTACAGTGTTCATGGAAAGATATGTACTTTGTTAAAATTGCACTTTAGAAGGTACCCATCAGGATTTGAAAGAAACTGAGCTGACACAGTGCTTCGTGATACATGTCAGTCCAAAACAAAACAAAACCAAAAAAACATGAGAGTCCAATTGTGAAAACAAAAACCTTTTTTTTAATAAGGCATCTGCAACATTCATTGGCAGGCTAAGTTGTCTAGACATGCAGGTAGAACAG